>RXOD01005337.1:0-14682 GCA_005223375.1 Amoebophrya sp. AT5.2 | reverse complement strand
CTGCCTCTGTGGCCAGCGTTGCTGGCCGTGTCCTCTGCGGGAACGCAATCGCGCGTGTTGATTGTTACCAGCGAGCCGGAGAACACCTGTCTTCATCCGAGAAAGCTTTCACTCGCGGCGCACCTGTGTCAACAGGCGCCTGCGGCTGCTTTTGCAGGGTCGTTCTCGTCGGCACCAACCCCATCGACGTCCTCCTCGTTCTCATCAGCAGCGGGTCGTGCTGCCGCCGCGGCGCGCCGCTCGGGCGCGACGGCAAACGCACCAAGAGCAGAGGCGTTCGACTCGGTTTCCGTTTTGGTGCTCTGCCCAGAAATTCTTGAGGACCGGCTGCAAGCGCTCGAGCAATTTTCGGAAAAGCTGGGCGGCATATGCCTGCACGTGCGACGGCGTGCCGAGATGCAGGATTTCGCACCGTGCCTGCGGATGTTCCTCCTGCACAAAAATACATCGCTCATCGCCGAACGCAAGCGCTACTACGTTCTGAAGCAGCAACAGCTGAAACCATCCTCGCCCCGCCGGATGCAGAGCAGCATCGCGGAATTGGTCCAGGACTACCTGCAAGTTGGGACGATGGGTAGTAGACAGGGAAGTGGTGGAAATGAGCAACTGATGTTGGTGGACGTCGAAACGGGAAAATCACCATCGATCCCGCCGGCAAGCACCTCCAGCGGCTCTACTGCTCAAGACGCAGGAGCAGGTACTACTATCGGTAGTGGTCGAGGTGAAAACGAGAACGGCGCTAGTACGAAGATGAGCGGAACAAGCCTACGGCCACAAACGACGAACGTCAGCCCGAACGACGTGCTGTGGGGATACCTGCCGAGCGCGCACGCGCTGCGCGTGCTGTGCGAGACGAGCCAGCGCGTCCCCGCGCGCCGGTGGGCACGGTCGCTGCGGTGGTTGCGGTCGAAGCGCGGTGTTCGGGACTGCCTTTTCGGGGACCAGGGGGCCCTCGGCCTCGAGATGGACGAGTTGATCCCGCAGAGAGATGAGCCGGCAAGCAGTGGTGGAGCTCGGCGAGGGAACGAAGGACTCTTTGTACGAGGAGGAGGTGGAGCCACCGCGTCTTTCCTCCCTTCACCCTACGCTCCGTCGCCGTACGCCAACGCGGCCAACCTCTCGGGCGAGGTTGCGCCACTGCTCGGGCGCGACCAGGACGATATGGAGATTCAGGAATCCAGCTACGGACCGCTGATCTTTAATCAAGCACCGGAAACTGCGATAAGTGCTGTTGCAACTACTTCTAGTGCGTCGTCTTCGTCCTCGAGAGGTGCTCCTTCGATGTCTTCGAGGCCGGCTTCGGCAACCTCCACGTCGGCAGCTACGATCGGGTCGCCGGTGTCCGCGTCACCGCTCACGCGACAGAAGCACGTAGCGCCGTTCGTCGGCGGCTGGTCGCTTCGAGCCACGCACCCACCGAGCTCGATGCTGGACCTGGAGGTGGGGTCGCGGCTCGTCGCGGTCAATTTTACAACCGCGACGATACTAGATCCGCGAGGAGATGTTGGCGCAGCTGGGCAGTTGGGAACAGGCAACATAGGACGAAACAAAGCGGAGCAACATCTTTATCAAGTTCCAGAGGGAGGGACCAACGACGTGGGGGGCACCAAGACGGTGGCCCGCATGCTGAAAGAGCAACGACCGATTAACGCGGTGTTTCTCACCCCGGGAAAGCTGAAGCAGATACACGCCACGTTCGTAGCAAATGGTGGGGAACTACAAGAACAAGAAGATGCAGAACAAAATTGGCTCGTGGCAGACAGGGTAGCGGCGCTTGCCGAAATCGTGGTCGCGGATTTGCGGGAAACATGGCCGCCGCTGCTTCCGGACAGGGCCCCGCTGAAGCGCGTCGCGGAAACGATGAAAGAAGCGCGTGAACGGAGAGAACCGGCGGGGACCACGTCGCGGTGCTGGCAGGAGTTCCACTATGCTTGGGAGAGGGGAAAGCGCTGCGCGAAACCGCTGCCTTTCCTCGCGAGCGTGAAGCCGCAGTCGGGAGAGCCGCCGTCCGCTATGGTGGGCGCCGCGGCTGCTACCTCTTCTAGTAAGTTGTCCACGACGTCGAGCGGTGATGTTGTTGCGGCCGCCAGCAGTCAAGCGGTTGGCAGTACAGGGCAAATGCCGGGCACGACGTCGGCGTCATCTGACTCGGCGGGCGCTGGGGACGCGTCGGCATCGTCGAGCAAGGGAAATTTGGTGGATCTTGGTGAGCAGAACCACGACGCGTCCTCTTCGGGCGGAACCAGCGGCGCCGCTTTGGATCTTCCCAACTCAACAGTGAGTGCAAACAGCTGCAAGCCGAAGCAGCTGCAGTTACAGGCACAGCACGTGTCCCCGGGGGCGATTCGCCTGATTGTGGCCTTCGTCGGATGGCTTCCCTTTCTGGCACGCGCCCGTCGGGTGAGCCGCGCGTGGCGCGCCGCGCTCAATCACACGGGTTTGTGGAACTGGTGCGTTCGCTTCGGGACGCCGATCGAAAACGCGTCGCTGCGACACCGGTACTGGGAGTGGCTAGGAGCGCGCCAGTGGAATCTTCAGGATTCGAGGTCGACTGAGCGCGAGCCCGCGATTAAGAGCCGCGATAAGGGCGACAACGAGCACACAGTCGAGCGCGCAGCGTTGCTTTGTCTTGGATTCGGCAAGTCGCCCGCGCTTTCGGTTCAAGAGCACGCGAGGGCGAAGCTCAACGCCGCAGCCGGCTTCGACGCGTACACATTCCTGGACCGCGCAAACCTTCTCCTCCCACTGCACTTCCGCCTTGACACCAGTCTTGCAGAATGCGCGCGGCTTGCGCGGCAGTTTCAGACCATGCTGTGCGCGCACGACCTGGACCTGTTTCGCCACTTCTTCACGGAAGGTGTCGCGCCGGAGCTATGGTTCCTCATGCACGCGCAGACGCTACTCATGGACGCGTTCTCCTCCGCGACTTTAATCCTGCGGCTCTGGGAGATTGCATTGTGGGAGCGGTCGTGGAAAGCTCCATTACGCGCCCTTGTGAGTCTGCTTTCTGCGCAGAGCGTGTATCTTCGGAGAGACATGGGCTCCTGTGAGCGAATCCTGAATCATCTGATGGGGGGCGGGAAGGCAGGAGGTGCAGGGGGGTGCAACACAAGCGCGTGCGCGGCCGCGACGAGCAAATGCTGGAGTGGAAAGACCATGTGGGAAGCCTTTGGAAAAGGAGCGCGTGAAGCTAAGGGAACGACTGAAAATGAGTCGGCGCTGCAATGGAACTTCCTGCGAGAACGGGTGTTTGAATGCAAAGTCACTCGAACACTTTTATCACACGTGATTGACGCTGCAGAACAAACTTGATCAATCTTCGCGATGAATTGACATCTGGTACTAGGAGGATCGCGAGGACGAGTGTGCACGTGGCTAGTGGTTGCCAACAGCCACAGAGGTAAAAAATGGAAAGCAGCACCGAGCGTGCCGCGACGAGATTGAATGAGCAGTAATGTTGTTCGAAGGCTCAAATTCAAAACAATAGCATTGCCTGACGGCGCTGTACCCGGGAAAGCAAACGCGCAGCTCTACGCTGGTTGATACGTTTGGGCCATTGTCGGCGCTGCCGCTGCGTAAGAAAGAATAATCATAATGCTGGACGACGAAGATTTTCCGTAAAGGAGAGTCGATGAATCGAACAAGTATGGCAGCGAGCAGCACGCAACACAGAAACTGTAGCGAGGCGAGCCGCGAGCAATCCCGCTGCTGCAAAGAAGGGGTTCATCAAGTGGTCAACCTGCAAAAAAGCTTGCACCTCCAGCACCATGTGTGTCTGTCGATCGTGACCTGAGCGATAAAAAAGAAGTCGCCGTCATTTCCGCCGATGGCTCCTCGACTCTTGCTTCCGTCGCATTTTTTGAAGCTCTTTGACTTTGATTGACCAGATTCAGTGACTGATGGCTTGGGACAGTACCAAAAAACAATCTCATGCATCCGTTGTCATCGATTTTGAGAAACTGTTGGACTGCGCCGGTTTTGAAGATGCCTTTAGGGAAAAATTTCGTCGGTGGTTCTGATTGTGAGTTCCGGTCACATGCTCAGCCTCCAGGTCTACGCAGTTTACATGCACCACCCACAAGCATTACCCGCTTTTTCGTTTTTCCACCCGCTTTTAACACGCAGCACTCACTTTAGAATTCCTTGATGTAGTTGTAGCGGCATACTAAATTGCCACTTTTAGACTTTTATTTTAGCTGCAGGAGTAGACTCAGGCAGGCTGGAGGGTTTTTTGGGCGGGGCATCGATCCTAGTTTAATACGATGAGCCTGAAATTGGTTCAGACTTCAGATCTGGTGTCGGTTCCTTCGGATTCATTGCAACGTCAATCCTTCGCTCCTAAAGTCAACCCGTTGATCATTTTTCATATTCTCATACACAACAAGATCCTGAATCTTCGCTAGCTAGGAGTAAGTAGTAC
Organism: Amoebophrya sp. AT5.2; assembly: GCA_005223375.1. Taxonomy (NCBI): domain Eukaryota; class Dinophyceae; order Syndiniales; family Amoebophryaceae; genus Amoebophrya; species Amoebophrya sp. AT5.2. The sequence goes on along the minus strand of RXOD01005337.1, from coordinate 10,262 downwards.
CCAATCGCATTTGCAGTTGCAGACTTACATCGCAGCTTGCTTTCGTATTCAGGGCGGGACTTTCAGGCCTGGCTCCCCGGATACCTCGAGTGGCCGCTTTTGTTCGTCGCGGAGCGACCTTGCGGGGCGTCACCGAAGACTCGCAGCCGAACTTCCGATAAACCAGCAGCCTTACACTGCAGGGCTTCGCGTTGTTTTCTGGATTCGAGCTCCTTCTCGTCCTCTGACAGGAATCTCGCATCCGGTATCTGTGCGTGCCGCGGATGCCCGGACGATACCTCAGCCTGTTCCTACCAAATGGTGTAGATCTTCACATAGCGCTTGCGCTAGCAGTAGCATCACCAAAGCCATAAAAAGCAACCGGAACGTCTACTTCAGTTAAACTCCACCCCTCTCGAAAATCAAAGCTATCTAATCTAATAAACTACGTAGTGCGTTGCGTGACAGACATCAGAGACAGTCTGGCACATCAGACTACCACTAAGGCGAAATATTTTGTCACATCATTCAGAGAGACGAGGTTTGTAGGGATAAAGTACTCAGATGGACGAGAAGATCACCTTCAAGTGACCAAGCCAGCGAGAGGAACGACTACGCGAGGCGGCCGGAACATTCGAAGGCGACAGATCTTCCCGGCCGAGGACGACTTGCACGACGGGGGAACAAAAAGAGCAAAGGCTGCAAGTAGAAGAACGAAGTGTTATTCGAATTCGGAATCGCTCGATTGATGAATCATCTGTATCGACACTCCTGATTCGTTGACATCAATCTGTCGTGTCTGTGTGCCACCTACCTACTCGTAATCGTAGGATCAGGGGGCGCAGAGGAACGAAGCACCAGCACCGCGTTCATCAGAAGATCTGGCTGTGGCAGTCACAAAGCCACAATCTCCTCGGAGGTACGTCGACGGCAGCTGCACCAGCTTAAAGTGAAGTGGTTTCTTTCTAGTCGTTGACTGAAGCAGAAGCTGCATTTGCAAGTGAACAAAGTAACGAAAAAAACCTATCGCATGGGTCGATCTCGGAGTCCTCGTCGAGGCGGCGGCGGCGGTCGCCACGGGCGGCGGGGCGATTCTCGTCGTGGTCGCGGCGGGGGTGGTCATAACAACTACAATCGGAGGGACGATCGCGGTGATCGGCCACGAGGAGACGATCGCAGCCGCCGCGGAGGCGGGGGGGACCGGGACCGGGAGTGGGATAATCGGCCCGCGGCCCGAGGTGAGGATCGCGACCGTCGAGGTGGTGAGATGAACCCTACGGCTGGCGGCGCGTCTTCGTCGAGAGCAGGAGAAGAGCATGGCGGTAGCAAGAACAACGCGGGGCCGAACCCGCAGCCAAGTCCGCGGTTGCGGGGCGCGGTTGCTGCGAGCTCGTCTTCCTCCGCGGTGTTGATGTCGGAGCAGGGGCCGCAAGGAGAAAAAAACGGTGCCGGTGGGGCAGCACCATCGGCGCGCGGTCCGAGCGGCAAGATGGAGATCAAGATCAACTATGCGGCCTTCCACGGCGACAAAAGTGCCGGCCGGCGGGACTCGGACCCGAAGCAGCCGGGTACTGGGGGTGACAGCAACCGAAACGGCAGGAATCGCAACCGGCGCGGCTCTGATCGCAACCCAGGCAATAGTTTGTTCAGTCAGCGGACGGGTGCGGCGCCGGGCTTATTCTCCGACGTGGCCGCACAGGCCGCGCGGGGGCGACGCGGAGACGGGGAGGGTCGCCGCGACGGGGACCGCAGCGGCACCAACGCAGAGCATCGGAATAACAAGCGCGAGCGCGGCGACGGCCGCGACGGAGATCGTGGCAAGAACAACTCCTCCCCCTTGACCAAAAAGCAGCGCAAGAGGGAGCGCGAGCGGGACAGAAAAAAGATGTTCGACCGCGACTTTGACCCCAAGACGCAGCCGCGCGTTTGCGTGGTGTTCCGGGGGTTACCGGGATCTGGCAAAACGCTGATGTGCAATCTGATGCACAACGTGTTTGGCGGCACGGTGCTGACCTACGAGGAGATCGTGCACAAGTACATGGGCAGAATAAAAACCGGGGTAGTGGACTCGTTGGACACCGCGTGGATGACCGAACTCGACCAAGCGATCGAGAACGACAGCAAGCGGTTTCTCTTCGTAGACCGAGTGCACGGAAAAAAAGAAGAGCGGGACGTCGTCGAAGACCTGCTGGAAAGCAAATTCGTTGAACAGAAAAAGGGGATGGTAAATATTAAACCGAAATGCTGTTGCTTGTTGATGTTGTCACGATCTCACGGTGCCCTCAATCGATCGAACAGATGCGATGGTCGGTTGTCCTCCTGCTTTGTTCAATGAAAGCATGAATATTTAAGTACCTCGTTATTTACGCTAGAAAACCATCCCTAAATTTTAACGAAAAAATACAAAACCACGTTTGTAACTTCGCGACAGGTCCTCTTCGTGGATTTGGTCCACACCGCGGACTCTACCCAACAGTTGGATTCAGGCGACATCGTGTATCGCGGTTACTCCCCGGCCCACGTTGACCTCTGCGCCAAGCGCATCCAGAAGCGCGGCAGTGCGCACTACACGCATCTTCCCGGCACCGGCATCAAGGCCGAGACGAAATCGCTCGAGATTGTGAACACCGCCGCTTACAGTGCCGAATTCCTCACCATGGCGGAACGGTCCAGGTGGGGGCGTTACTTTTTCTTGTCGGTGGAGTTAAGCCCGCTTTCCGCAGTGATGGAGGTGGTGGCCTGCCTGCGCTCCTACCTGCCGGATGGCGCGTCTCTGATCGCTCCGCCAGAGAGGAGCGATGCCGCGCCGACTGCGGCCGTGGTGGCGGCGACCGGCAGCGTTTTGAGCGGGGGTGGCGCGAGCAGCTCCACGACCGCTGCTGGGGCGAGCTCGAGTAGCAGCACGGGCGAAATAAAACCTAAACCAAAAGAGACTACTGTTGAGGGGGACCAGGACGTCGATAGCGCCGACAAACAAGGTGACAGCGAGACCAAAGACGAATCCAAAGCGGCTGATGCAGCTGCAGCTGCGGGCAAGGTCGAATCGGTCACAAAGGAAGATGACAAAAAGACACCAGCAGAATGTGGTGAGAAGGCTGAGGAAGCAGATGTTGATGAAAAGGCCGACGGGGAGGCCCCCGACAGGGCTGCCGCGGAGGCCAAGAGCTCGACGGAGGACGATGAGGACCAAGATAGCAAAGGCAGGGAAGTAGATGAAGAAAAACCAGAAGGCGGCGTAGCCAAGGATACTTCTAGTAAGGCAGATGCGGGGGCGGGTGCTGACAAGCCGGCAGAGGCAAAAAAGGAAGAGTCCGCCGAGCAGCAGAAGGCGCCAGTCGCAGCCGTGCAACCGAAGCTAACCGCTGAAAAGGTGCGCGAGAAGCTGCGCCAGGGCCTGGAGGCGCTGCAGCAGAAGGAGCGCGCTTGGCGCGGGGTGACGGAAGCGGAAATTTGCGCCCACTGCAAGGTCGAGGAGGAGCAACTGGAGGCTAACGAGCATCTTGTGAACATCACGGAGGTCTTGCGGCGGGAGGAGGAAGAAGCCGCGCTCGCCAAAGGGAGGCGATACCGCCGAGAGGAAAGCAAGGTAAACGAAATTTCATCAATGAAACGTGCTAGATTGAGGTTTTTTATCACCAAGCACAAGTAGTTCGGAGCCGCTGTGCTGGCACCAACAGCTGACACCACTCAATGCCAAATGATCATGTACACCTTGTTTCCATAAATAAATCGAATCAAATTCAAAGTGAAACCAAATACAAACACACGACCAATCGGTCAGATCCGCGAGACCCGGTTATGCAAGGGTTGCTGGACGAAGTGGAACAATGAGCGGAAGGAGAAAGAGCGCGAGGAGAAGGAGCGGCAGGAGCAGGAGCAGAAATCGGAGAAGCGGCTGTACTGGGAGATCCGAGCCGACGACGGTATCAAGGACATGATGGCCAAAAAACTCCCCGGCCACATCAAGATGATTGACGAGCCGCACGTCACGCTGGTGTACTTCGGCAAGGGAGAAACCGAGGAAGAAGAAGCCAGCAACGCAGGCGTCTCCGTGCATGTACTTCTACTGCCTACTCATGAAACTGCGCTTACGTTTCGATGTTCCACGACCGCTTCTTGCATTGATTTATACGAGGTGCTCAATGATTGTGGATACAAATTCTCCGTCTGCACCTGGAGCCGTTGCACGACTCCCGTAGTGACGCAAAGCGCTTTTATCTCTTCATCTACCCAAAGAACTTACTACCCAAATCGGCAGGTGCTGGAGGGTCTCCACGAGTCTCTGCTGGCGATGGATGGCGACAAGGTGGAGCTCTTGATGGAGAAGATCATCGTGGCGAAGAACCTTGTCTGCGCTGTGGTAAGCATCGGCGACGGTATGCTTCTGCCGACCGCGAAACCGGATGCCGAACCGTTCCACATCACCTTGGGCGTTGCGGACGGGACGAAACCAGTCGAGGCTGGCGAGATCGTGCGCGCAGTGTCGACAAAGCCGCAGTCGGAACTCGAAAGCATGGAGATCGCCTGCGTCACGCTGAAAAAACCGAAGAAGTACGCGGGGAGGATTCAGCTCAAGGTCGGGTGAGCCAGGGCGGGGGATAGGCGATGCGCTCTTCGATTGATGTGCGAGCGACGCCGACTTCTTGATCAATGAAAAATTTTTAACGCGCGGTATGGTGATGTGTCCCCGTGCAGCTCAATAAGCCAGACGAGTGATAGATACGATTAGTTTTTTCGAGACTTGTCGGGTCTCGCGGAAACAGACGGTGGGAGCAGATTGGAAACACTGCTGGTGCCAGCTATACGAAAAGCAAAACAACTGTCGCTTTCCAGTGCAGCTCATGTTTATCCTTCACGACGAAAAGAAACGCCCGAAGTTTGCACTCCTTGAGGACTCATTTGATTGAAATTGGAAATGAACAACTTGAACGCTGCGCCCGCTTTTGCGCAGCGCGGGTAGCTGACTGCATCAAACTACACCCACATCAAGTCCAGCGCAACATCGAAAACAAGCGCAATTCTCAGTGACATTGAATAGATACGGCGGAGGCAAACGGCTACTGAAGTCGCTAGTGCCGCACAAGCACTTGCACTCGTTTGTTCGACAACGGATTGCATTCGGTAGAAGTATCGTCGGTGACCAGCCTTTGCCTTGCTCGAGAAGGCCGTGACTTGATCGTGCTTAAGGAAAAAGTCGACTAGTGAGCAATCGATCCTTTTCCTTCGCCTAGACTTGACAATGAAGCGCCCGCCCGCTGGAAAAAGATTGTCGAAGATAAAAACCGCGGCGCCTGCTCACGCGGCTCGGACTTCGAGGACTGGTCTCTTCGCGCTCTACTGCACCAGCTGCCTCTTGCCGACATCACGAGCGACAGACGCGACCACTCTGGTCGACAAGAACGAGAACCCCTGGACGATCTCGGTGAAGTTCAAGCAAGACATCCAGGGGTTTTTCCGGACAGAGCTGCGCCAGTACCGGAAGGACGCTTTCGACGCGATCCCCACACCGGGTGGGGGCGAGGAAGAGATAGACAAAGACTGTCAGATCGGAATCGAGCTTGGTGCGCACGTCGGGCTGACCACCGGCTTCCTCGCGACGCAGTGTCGATTCGTGTGGGCCCTGGAGAACTCGGTTGCGGTCCTGGAACAGAACGCGGGGAACAACCGGAGGCACAAGAACGTTGCCTACTTCGAGTTCCACTCGGTTTTGGACAGCTGGGAGGAGAAGCTGCCGAGGAACCACTTCGTGCCCGACCAAGTTTCGTTCGTGCTCATCGACGCCGCGCACGACTTCGAAAGCGTGCTCTCGGATTTGCGGCACGCGAGCGAGATGGCGCCGTTTCTGGTCCTGGACGACTACGGCGCGGAGCGGGGCGTGCTGGAGGCCGTGCGGGTGTTTGTCGAGGAGGAAAAACGGGCGAAGTTTGTGCGGCACCTGGGGCACGAAGCGCCGTGGAGCTTCGAGGACCGCGTGGTGACGGCAGGCCCGGAAGGGGTCCTGCTGGAGGTCATCGATTTCATGACGGAGGAGCAGAAAAGGTGCGTGGGTCGGGAAATGCTGGTCCTCGCGCCGGGGTCTGGTGGTGAAGGTGAAGCGGTGGTGGTGGATATAAAAGTGCGCGCAGCCTGCGGGGTGCACTCGCAGGTCGACCTAACTAGTTTTCGCTCGCCGCAGGGCGGCGGCGGGGGCTACCAGGTCGCGCAACAGCGGGAAATCGCGGCCAAGGTCTGGAACACAACATGGCTGCTCTACCCGCTCGGCGTCTTCCTCTCCGGCAACATCGCGCTGCAGGGCAGAATAAGCTTGTACGCGAACCAAACGGGCACGATGGAGGAGCTAGCGACCACGGTAACGGCCCCGGCCGGGGGCGGCGTGGTCGTCGGAGGATTCGCGGCCGAGCCGCTGGAGTACCGTCCGGCAGTTGAGGACCAGACGCTGGAGAACAACTTCGTCATCGCCGCGGGAAGCAGCGGGCGGAGGTTTCAAGTGAGCTTCCAGCCAAGCTACCAGTCGGGCATGCTGTGGAGCCTGGCGGGTGCAGGTACTGGCGGAGAACAAACCGCGAGCCAGCCCTTATACGTCATGATAAAGGATAGCCTGGTGCGAACAATCGGCGAAAAATTGCTGAGCGCGCTCTATTAAACCATGAAGAGGATGTGGATGAAAACAGTGACGCGCGCATGAACGCACGGCGACGAGGTGGAGGGCTTTGGTGTCGATGATCATGGGAGCAATGTTCTAGCAACCGCAACATCTTGATCTTTACGTTTTCATATGAACAACGTTTTTTCCTCCCATTTCCTAAAGCAACATCCTACACATCACCATCAGTAACTGTGTCTGCTGGAAGATGAACTAGATGATGTTTGTGTAGTTGCACTCACTTCAGTAAGCTTGTAACGATGCCGTTGCGCGTCTGGACGCAAAAATTGTTGTTCTTCTTTCGTTTGCTTTTGCTACTGCACTGTGCCCCGGCCAGCGCCGCGGAGCCGCCGGACGAGCCCATTACGGACGAGGGCCTGTTGGCTGACGCCGGGGGACCGGGTGGTCCTGGAGAACACCTTGTTGAAAATGCGCGCCACATCCAGCAGGACGAGGAACCCCCCGGCGGCCCGCCGGTTCAGGTGGATCTGCAAATTACAAACGCGCCGTTCGATCCCTCCGTTCCTGATTTCGCCGCGGGGTCGGAGTCTTCCTATGAGGGTCACGAGGAGTACATGCGGGTGTGCATGTGGACGTTTCGCCAGCTCACAGAGGTGTGCGCGCCGGGGGAACACAACGAGTGCGAGGTCGGCAGCATCATGGCGCACACGCTGCAGGACCAGCTGCGGAAATTTTACCGCCACGGACCGTACGCCCGGCTGTTGTCGGAGCAAAGCGCCAAAGATATCGCCGAATACGCAAAAAAAATGTCGCACCGCGATGCTGGTGACTCGCAGGCTACCTCTGGTGATCCACCGCCGCAGCACCGGAGAGAGAGTCGCACAAATGCCGCGGAAGAAGTAGCAGCGCCCCCTCCAGGTGGAACACCTGTTGACGCCCCAGAACCTCTCCCGAAAAGCCCCCGCATCCTCGACACGGAGCTTACTACTTCCGCCCTTCGCCCCGCCTGGAATGCCGAGAAGTTCAGACTAACCATCCCGACCGCGCCCCCGATAGAGTCCTGCGGTTGGATCGTACTCGGCACCACGCGGCAGGACCGCGAGCAGGAGGAAGACTCCTGCCCGGGGTTGACCATATCGTGCCTCCTCCTCATGGCCGAGGTTTTCCTGCTGAATTCCCCCGACCATTTCAGTCTTTTGTTCGCGACGGAAGCGGAGGACTTGCTGGCGAAACTGAGGACCGATTTCCCGAAGGGCGAGTATTTTGCGACGCACATAATGTGGCCGGTGCAGCCGGCGTTCACGAGCTACGGCCTGGAGTATGCCGCGACGGTAAGTCTCCAGGAGATGCGGGTGAAGCGGGAGGAAGAGACTTTGATGCGGCTGGCGGGTGGAGACCACACTGATGGTTTAGCTGCACGAAAAGATGATCAAGAAGATGCAGGAACAGGAAATGGACTAAGCTATGAAAACTACGCTAGCGACGGGGGAAATTCCCTGCAGCTGGCCACGGCGCAGTCCGCAGCCTCCTCGCCGTTAAAGTACCTCGACGTGGTTATTGCCCGGTGCGACTCGCCGATGATGTGGTTGTGGGAGTTCGCGTTCCCGCAGTACACCCGCTTCTTCATCTACGAGAAGTGCCGCGAGAAGATGCACGCGCGAGGTGAAGACCCGGACCAGATCCTCCGCGACCAAATCGAGGGGCTGGAGCCGCACGTGAAAGTTTTCGTGCGCGAGCTGCCAGAACGCGACCCGCGCTTCATGTCCGGCGAGTGCACCGCTTATTTGGCGTACATCCTGGAGATGATGGCAGCTGGTTCGGCGACGTTCGCCGGCGCCGACCACGTCGCGTTCATCCACGACGACGGGCCGCGGCACTTCAAACAAGCGTTCTTCAACATTGTGCTGCAGAGCATCGAGAAGAAGACCTACGAGGTGGACTTTCTGCACCTGTCGCACGAGAGGTACGCGGCCCTGGTCACGCCCTGCTTCGAGCGCGTTTTCCAACTGGTGTTCGGCGAACCGCTGTTGGCGCCAGTGACCAGCTACTGCTGCAGCAACTTCGTGGTGTCGAAGAAAAGAATAGAATTACGGGACAAAGAGTTCTACGCGAATCTCGCGGACCTGATCTTTCACGGGAGGTACACGAGACTCGCGGGGGAAATTGCGCGCAACGAATCTTCCGCGACGTCTTCGAGTGGAGGAGGAGGTGCGGGTGCCGGCGAGGAGGAGGCGATGACAAAAATGCATCCGTTCGAGGACGAGTTTGCGGTCTGCAACGTGGGGCACAAGCCGTGCTACGTGATGGAGTTTTTGTGGCACGTTGTGTTCGGGGAAGAGCTCGAGTTGCCGTACAGGGAGGAGGATCCGCGGCTGCCGCTCGCTTTGCGGTACGGCGGCGGCAGGGACACGCTGCTGCCCAGCGCCCTGAAACTGTCGCCCTACAACCTGGCGATCACGCCGAAGCGGTTCACGAACAAGCTCCGACGACTGAAGCACGAACACGGAATCGGAGGCTGAAGTATAGCCACTGGTGTTGCCCCTGAATCTTATACTACATCTAATGAAAATGAGACGACCGTGCATGATCTGCATCTTCTGCGGGTTGAATAAGGTAATTGATAGCCTTACTTTCGTCCCAAAATGAACGATTTATTCTATCCAGGCCCCGCACGATCAAGATCCCAGTTCCACTTTCCGAACTTTGGGTCTAGCTGCGCAATGAGAAGAATTCAATGCTGCAACTGAAGAAGCAGCATCCAATCGCTTTCATCGGCGAGCAGCGGTTTCACGAGTGGAGTAGGCTGCGTCCGTCTTTTTCATCGGCATACTCCGCTCTCAGTATAGTTCTCCAGTGGCACCACGGCTGCATCAAAATATATTTCGCGTCGAGGGCAACATTTTTCGTGCAAAGAAGCGAGAGCGCCCGCATGTCTCGTGAAGGTAGATTGGTTGCCCCCGATGGTGCCGATCTTGATTATCATTTCATTCTACGTGACGTCAGAAATTCGCGCACGCTCTCTCGGGCAGACGCAGAGTATCCTCGATTAGAAAAACTATAGTTCAACGTCAAGGAAAGGCAGAAGAAACAAAACGACTTTGAGTATAATTGTTTTTTACGACCACAAGAACAATAGCCATACGCATCACGATGCCACCGCGCCGGGCAACGAAAAACAGCTCCGATGAAGATCCGGACTGGGCCCCGCCGCCGAGCAAGAAGCAAAAGCCAGGCGGCGGCGTGCCAGCACGAGCAGCCGCAGCCAGCGCCAGCAGCAGTCGCCCTGCGCTTGCGCAGCAGCCGGCAAGGGCTGGCAAAGGAGGTAAGAGCCAACCCGTCCGGCAGACCGCACCTGCGGCGGCCCACCTGGGTTCACGCGCGAACAACCAGAGGCCCCGCCGCGCGGCTGCGCAGCAAGCGATGGATAGGGATACGATAGGGGCGGGCGATGGCGACGACCTCTTTGAGGAGTGGAACCTGTCTGCGGAGCAAAATGTGTTTGTTCTAGACCGCAATAGAAATACCGATGGAAGCCTGTATGTGAAGAACGTGCAAGCGCGGGCACACATCGACGTTGCTGGCGGTCTTGATCTCGAAGCCGTACACTCCCGGTTTTGGAACGCAGAGGTCACCCTGGCAGGGTCAAAGTCCGCTTCTTCCTCGGCGGGGGCCGCGGCAG
>RXOD01005336.1:0-14688 GCA_005223375.1 Amoebophrya sp. AT5.2 | reverse complement strand
GCCTTGAGATTTGTCAGAGGCTGCGACCCGTCACATCTGAAGGCGTTTCGCTCTCTGGCAGTGTCAGCCCGTCGCCGTCTTCGGGTTCTCTTTCTGTAGTGTCGCAGGTGCTGCCTGCTAGTGTTCGCCGTCGTACCCCTTCGAAGGGGTATCGACGGACACAGAAGCGAGAGAGTCTCTGACGAAGCCTGCCTTAGACCCTGCGTTGAGTTTTTCGAACCTCTAAGGTAAGACGCTGCTGACGAGGTTCGCAGATTACCCGCCACAGGTTTTTCTCCACCGCCCACACGTGTGGGACGCGCTGGGAGGAATCCTGGCCGGCGCGATGGACTGCAGGAGGTTTGTAGTCTTCACATATTAATTTTTTTAGAATTACATCTACTAGGTGGTTTTTCTGTGGCAGTGGTTTTTCGCAGATCGATGTTTAGTTTTTCACCGCAAGAAGAAGAACTTATCCATGATAAAAAAGTGCAGATCCAACATCCAAACCCAACCCGTGAATTCAAATCCCTCGTCAGCGTCCTCTCCATCGTGTTCGACTGCTACCTCGCTTTCCACCGCAGTCTTTTGCTAGAATCCCACGGGGACTTTTTCAAGGGCTACGAGGACTTGTGGGTCCCGGACAAGTGCTTCCCGCAAATGTGGCTGCACCGCTTCCCGGAGGGCGTTGTGATCGAAAACCTCCCGTTTCAGCATTTCCACCGCGTCGTCGAGCCCGTGCTGGAGGCGTGCCGGAAATACGCCGAAGCCGTCCCGCTCACGTTCCGGTTGCTGTCCTGGGTCCTCCCGATGATGATGCGCTCCTCGAAGGATCCAGGCGGCGGCGTGGAGACCGCGAAACTGCTGCAGTATCTCGATATGTGATTATCTGAAAAGCCATGAAAATTTGTACTATAGGTGTACTCAATTCGAAATCTCTAATCGTGGGAACAAAGGTATTCGAATTTGTTATCGGACGCGCTGAAGTCGCAGTTCCGGGGATTCGGGCGCGACGTGACGGAGATGGGGCAGGTTCGCGCCTGGTTTGGACAGCCGCTTACCCCGGAAGATTTTCGCACCAGCAATCTCCGCAACGACTGGGGGGACGACGTGCGCCTGAAGACCTTCGACTGGCAGCCCGTGCACCTGATTCTCTTCGACATCGTGTGCCTCTTCTTGCAAGAGACTTCTTCTAGATCTGGAGAGAGGGGGGTCGGGGGGAGAGGGGGAGAAGACTACGGCTACCTCGGCCGGCTGGCGGAGTTTCTGCGCGTCTTCCATACAGACCGAGACCAGGGATGGGAAGTTGAGCAAGAGCTACTAGTAGTAGTAAGAGCTACTAGTAAGAGCCACAGTGAAGTGGAAGTCGCCATCGCTCCAGGCACTCGCCATCGGCGAGGAGCGCCCCTGCCTAGGTAGTATTCTAGCTTACGAGTTCTTCTTCTTGCCTACCGTAGGTACTGTTCTTCTTCTATATGCCTACTCGCACTAAATTAATTAAATACCATCTGTGGTCTTCGTCTTCATATTCGTTTTCGATCACCGACTGCATCATGAGCGGGCGGAGAGGTTCCCGTTGCTGCAAAAGATCGTGACGAGGATCTGGCCGGAAGACGGGGCGGAGTACGAGAGTCTGGCGCAACTGATGGCAAGCGTGCTCTCCTGCAAGGGGTTCAGAAGTAGACAGCTGCTGAAGCCCCCGCGCGGAGACTGCGGTCGTGGGGGTGGTCGGGGGGGTGGGGTTGAGGGACGTGACGACGTGGAGTCCGAAACGTCGCACGCGCTGGATCTGGTCGGCAACCCGTACTCACCGGGCGTGAAAGCCAACCGCCAAGCCAACAACCACCGACTCAACGTTTATGACGTCGAGTCCCAGTTTCGGACGCACGCTTCGTCCACCTGCGTCACTACTGTGGATTTGAACAAAACGGGGTGGAGCCCGGGGGGAAAGGTAAACATCGGAGGAATAAAGATGTCGAACAGAAATCGGCTCTCTGCTGACGTCCTCGCGGAGGTGGGCGAAGAGGAGGAGCAGCTGCTGTTGGAGGGAGGGTACTCCGCGGGAAACTACCTCGACTCGTACGCGACGAAACTAAACTTCCTGGGCAGGAGGATATACCTGTCGCTTCTGCAATCTAGTGCGGCTGGGGGGAAGTGCTGGGGGAAGAGCCGAGAAGAGGAAGACGTCACCGCCGAACTGCTCCCGCTCGTGCAGGAACTCAAGGAAATGCAGGAACTGGACTACACGGACGCCTGTATTTATGGAATTTTTTGGAGGAAATGGAAGAAACTTATTGGGTTCGTTTGGTCGATCGATAAATGCTGAAGCGATGCATCGGTGCGGAGTCCTGCTTATTAATTTACTTATTTTCATCAATAAATTCAGTCATGATCGAATGAACACCCGACATCGACCACAGCCCGCGCCCTGTGGAAGTCTGCGGTGGAGTTGTGCACGCAAGTGGCACTCTGTCCCGTCCGGAGCATAACCGAAAACTTCTTGAACGCGCTCGAAACGGCTGCTTCAAGTCCAACTCCCACAACTTCTTTAATCCCCGTTCTCCTGTCGGAGCAGACCTTTTTAGTCGACTCCCTGCTGCACCTGGAGGGTTGTTCAACTGAGGGGTCCACGACCTCCACACGACCGGGGCACAAGAACAAGCACTCCGAGGACATCGCGTCCTTCGACCGCTTTCTCTCCTTGATCCAGGAGCACGCCGGGAGCATGCAGAGAATCACGACAACTGCTGTTGGGGAAAAAAATTTTCCTTTTCCGCTTCTGGACTTCGCGGATTTGTTCATGGCGCAGAAGTCGTGCAGTTCGTCCTTCCCCGCGCAACTGCGGAAGCTCTTCCTAAAAGACGAGCAGCTGCGGAAGAAGCAGTCGTTGCTCCTGTGGCAGTGCCAGGTGCTCCCCTCGCCGGAATACACAAGAGAAGCGGACGGCATCAAGTCGTCACTAGGCTTTCTCCCCGACCCGTTAGACGCCACCGTGAAGCAGCTTCTGACCTGCGTTAGCGGCTTCACGGTGGCACCCGCCGAGACCGCTCACACGTTGTTTTGCTTCTCCCAGTATTTCCTCGGCCCGAAGCTGCGGGTCCAGGAATCCGAGTTCGCGCACGTGTGCGAAGTGCTGGAGAACGAAAAACTCAACTTCAACGTGCGGAAGGCCGCGGCTGGGCAGTTCGTGACGTTTTTGGTCTCCGACAAGCGCGTCGTGTCCATGCTGCGCGAACGGGAGGAGACTTTTGGGGGGAGAAAAAGCCTGAAAGCGTTGAGCAATGCGTTGAGCAACGCGAACGAAGAATTCTACGACCAAGCGTGCGAGTGCCTCACGGTGCTGCTGCTCGCGTTCAGTGGTGGTAAGAATTATACCCAGAATTACAATTATGGGGCATCAGCATCAACAACAGTCTCTACTAGAGCTAAGAACGACGGCAGCTTCGTGGCGGAGTTTTTGAAGGGCGAACTGCTGGGGGAGGGGAAACTGATGCTGCTCCTCACACACGTGTACCACGTAAAGCCGCTCACCCGCCTGCGCAGCCTCCAGCTGCTCACCGCGCTGCTGTTCTCGAGCGACTTCGTCTTCCCCAATAGTAATTCTCAAACTCAACATTCTCCTTCCAGTTCCACAAGCACAAGTTGTTCCGGAGCGGTGCTGAAAATTCCGCCCTGGTTGCAGCGGCGGTTTGAAATCCCGTTGCAGGTGGAGGTTTTGGAGCCGAAGCCGTCCCTGGGGGCGAAGTTTTGGCAGGCGCGGCCGACCGCGCGAGTGCTGGCCCTGTGTAGCGTGTACCAGGTGCAGGACACAATCGTGGAAAAGTCGCTTCCCCAGTCGCCGGTGTGGCGGAAACTCAAATTGGATTCAGGGGAGGGATTCGCGACGGAACAGGTGCTTAAATTTTGAAAAAATAGTTTTTGTTTTCCTCTGGAGAGGGGAATGACGCTATTTATTCGGGGGAATGAACCTTAATCTTTCTCTTTCGATTTATGTTTGTTGATGTTCGCAGCTACTGCTGTGTGATTCATTGCTGCACCCTTCATCCATCGATCCTCTTGCGGTCCACTCGATTGCAAACGCCAACGGAGGAAAGTCTGATAGTCTGCAATAGGGAGATGCAGAACCTCGCCCTCGTGCCTCCTCCTGATCGCCCAACAAGAAATACTCATAACCAGGTGTACCGCGACGTCGAGTCGTGTTTAGTTCCGGAGTCGGCGGTGATGGTTCTCGAGGACGTAACCTACGGCGCGCGGCTCCGCTCGTTACTGCAGCAGGTGCCTAATCTGAACGCCCTCACCGCTCCCTCGACGATAGACCGCTACCTCAAGGCTTTAAACCACGTAAAAACGCTGTTCGAGGCCGCGATTTGCGGGAAAACGTTCGTTGGTTGCTCGTTTCTGGATGCGGACGCGTTTCTGGAGGTGCTGGCGGTTTACGCGCTGCCGGTTTGTGTGGAAGCGGTGGGGGAAGGCGGGGTGCTCAGGGTCGGGGTGCTAGACGCAAACTCGAGGGAACAACAAGACGCGGCGATGGCGGCGAACCTGGGGGCCTGCCAAGCGGCGGCGACCGCGTTCCTGTGCGCGCTGCTGAAAACGGTTGCCGCGATCGGGCACGCGAAAACCGTGCTGAACAGCACTTCTTCAGCTGCCGAGATGTCCTCGAAAGGCGGAGCAGTGTCGGGCAAGGAGTTCGAGCCTCTGCTAAAGACGGTGCTCTCAACCGATGTTTCAAAGGCCTCCGGAACATCAAGTAGGGAAGTTTTCAGCAATGAGATGAAGCGCGACGCGCTTAGAGTAGCAGGACTTTTCCGGCTGAACACGCTAGGCCCGCAGGTTTTCGCTTTGCTGGCGTCTTCCAATTTCGTGCTGTCCACGAACTCGTTTGTTGACTCGCTGGACGTTGTCGCCGCGCTGTACCTCCTGTCGGCGAAAAACGCCGCTGCCGGAAAGCAGTTCTCTGCGATCTTACGAGCGGCGAATGTTGGCGGGGGAGGGACCGCAGATCCGGAAAGCCCACTCCCAGATGTTGAACCGACTCAGAAGCGCGCGAGGATCGTGTCCGTGCTGTCCCAGATCGCGACGTATTTGTCCCACCCGCGCTCGCTGGTGCAGGCGAGTTGTTGGCGGGCGCTGGAGGCGGTGGCGGTCGCGTCGAGCGTGGCGGACGAGCAGGCCGCCGTTTCTCCCGGATATAATACTACCGCCCTCTCCTCTCGGGGCGAAGTCGAGCAGAAGGCCGCGTTCCTGGAGGACCTGTGCCGCAAGGCCGTGCGGGCCGTTTTCTCTTTGCCGAAAACGAAAGCGAATCAGAGTCCTCAAACCGGAGAGTCCTCAAACCGGGCAGTATCATCCAATTCCGAGTTCGTCCGGCGCGCCGCGCTGTCGTTTCTGAACGCCGCAGTCACGAAGCTCCTCCCCACGGCGGCGAGCGGGATGAAACTCGAAAACGTCTTCGTGTCGTCCGATAACTCGCAAAACTCGAACTCCATGGACCGCGACCGGGTGTTGTTCGATTTATTACCTCAGTTGCTGCAGTCTCCCGACCGCGGACTGCGGTTGCAGGGGTTGTTTTTTCTGCGGACGGTGATGGATCTGCGGTGCGTGAACACAGACTTCGCGATTAAGGGGAGGATCAAAAAAAATTTTTGTCTTCGCAGTTCTCGCAGCGGGGCAACTCGTGGGTATCTTGTAGGGAGGTGGGTAGTTGCGGTCTTGTATGGTGTGTGCACGGGCGATGGGCTGTATTCTCTCGTATTGGCGGTCTGGTACTTCAGGTCTCTTGCATTTGTCTCGTATTTGGTCTCGTATTCGATGGTCCGGGTACATGGCCACGCTAGGGAGGAAGAGAAGCATAGGCACTGCAAAGCAACAGCACTGCAAAGCAACAGTTTTGCACCCCTCTAATGCGAAACGAATGTATTCGCAGTTCTCGCAACGCGGAAACTCCTGGGCGGCGGTCGTGCAGGCCTTCTCTTCGAACGCTCCCGGTGCGAGTACGACGACGAACATGACAGCGAACCCGCTGTCGGACCGCGTAGCTTACGACGACGCGGTTTTAGCGTCGGAAGCGTCGCTGTTGATTTCTTCCGTCTGCGGGTTCTGGGACCCCGCGGTGTTCAAATACGTCTGCATCACGACGCCGTTCTTGGTTGTTATGCCGATTTTTTCTACTTCATTCGAAAATGTGAGAAAGCCTAGCTACCGGAAGATCATGCAGTAGCTGCATAGGTGGAGGTTCTGCTTGGGTGGAATCGGAAGGTCGCGCGGCCTTTGGTCGGATGGATGGTTCGATACTGCTCATAGGGAGAGGGATTGGCACTGGATGTCCATTGTCCTCTGGGAACGCCCTCCGAGAAGATGCCCCCCCCAAGCATGGCATCGGTTCTGAGCAGACCATCCGTGATTAGAAGGATCTCCACCCCCACCCTAAGATCCCCCCCAGAATAATGGCCTTGGGTTCTGTGAGGACCGACAGCGGCGTTCAAATACGCCTGCATCACAATGGTCTATAAAAAAAAAGTAGTATCTATAAATGAAGTAGAAGAAATCGCCATAGCGGCGTACGAGAAAGTGGTGACGAACCTGGTGACGCGGTTACGGGACCGCGCGGAGGCGTGCGTGCTGGAGAAACACCTGATCAGTATCCAGCGGTTTGCGACGGCGGTTTTAAGGCGATTCTTGAAAAAAGTCAGGCTCCAGAGTTTAGGTGCGTCGTTCCATCTGTGATCGGTGCTGGCTCGCATCGCTCAGCAAATTATAGCCTATATACTAATGCTGCCCGTCTAATAGGAACAAGCTGCCCGCGACTGTCGCTGGCCTCTTCAGTCGGGTAGCGCTGTCGGGGATGACCATCACTGCAATGATCACAGACGGGAGTTTTTGCAGCGAACGGCCATAGACCACCATAATTAACCTGATAGCCACCGGACCTGGGTTTTTTCATATGGTCTGTAACATTTGGGGAGCGGATCGGGAAGCGATCCTTGGAAGGGGAAGAATTGATTCCGAATAAGCCTGCAACAAGCAGTGACGACGACGAAGCCACGATGTTCGGTTTCTTCGCGAGCCGCGCTGTCAGCAGTTTGTGCGCGCAATCTTTGTCCGACGAGAAGCCGCTGTTTCTCCGACGCAGAGCGGCGGAAACCGTGGACGCGCTGGCCTCGTTATCGAGCCTGTCGCCCTTCTCCACGCCGCACGCGGAAGATTAAGGGGAGAGAAGCCACATTTTTTAGGGAGGCGTCGATAGCAGTATTCGATCGTCGGTAGCTATCGGGTTGTAGGTTGTAGGAATTGGGCTGTTTCAGGAGGTGGGGGGTCCGGTGTGGTCCCAGACAGGAAAGTAGCGGCGGCTGGCTTGATTTCGGGGGGTGCAGCTTCGTAGCCAGTCCCCGCGTTTTGTCGGTGCGGAGTTTTGATCGGTCTGGTCCCGTATTCTACTCGTGTTCATCTGCCCCGTATTTCGTCATCGGCAGACTACAACACCCCGTAGTACCATACATCGGAAGCGAAATCGCGGAAATGGGTTTTTCTCTCTTCCTTTAAGAAAAGGTGCGGGCGATCACCCAGCACTTGACGAACCTGTACCTGCTGACGCAAAACTCGTTCAGCACTTGCACGACTGCGAACGTCCAACCGACCGCGGCGAATCTTCTGAGGCCCCAGCACAGCTCTCCTCCGGAACACATGAACGGGGAGCATGGCTGCGTGGCGATCCATTCTGCGTTGATGCACCTGGCGGAGGCTCACCCCGCGGGCGTGGCCGCCACGGTGAAGAACGTTCGGTTCCTGCCGAAGCTGGTGAACTTCCTGGAGGCGCTGCCGAAGGAGATCAAAATCTCCACTTTGGTCAAGGCCGAACGTCTTGGGGTTGTCTTTCAGGTCGGGGGGCAGAGCAGAATGGAGAGGGAAACAGGTATAGTTCGGTCTTGAACCTGTAGTAGTTGGTCGCTAGTATATCGCTTGATGATTTTCAACAACATAAAATAAACTCAGATTGAGATTTCCTAATACCATCAGCTCTGCAGTACTGTTTAAATCTGGTCATTTCCCCCCAACATCCCTCCGTCGGGCCCCACCAGATTCCCAGTCGGTGGTGCTGAACCCCGAGGTATCGGCGCTGAATTCCACGGTGGCTTCGATTTCCACCGCCACCGCCGGCGGACAGGTCGACCAGGAACGTCTGCAGAAACTGACGCTGCACCTGAGGCTGTTGTCTGCGCTCTCCTCCGCCCACGACATCGCGCTCGGTATTCTCGTCGACAAGAACTCTTCAGCCGCAGTACCAAATCCGGGAGGTGGGACGTCTTCTGGAGGTGCCAAAATAAGCTTGAAACCCGACAGCTTCAACTACGCGCCCTGCCACCTGTCGAATGAGATGCTGACCGCAGACTGGAGCTCGTCGGTCGGGGCAGCGGCCGCGTACAACATGGAGTCGGTGAGTGTGGCCTTCAACCCCCGACTCGAGAACACGCCAAAGTCGTCGCAGTGGATGAACAAAACGGGAGACCAGTTGCATAGGCCAACGTTTTTCCCTCGCGCAGCAGCTGCAGCAGCTACTACGGGAGCCACATCGGGACCACATCAAGCGGCGCATCATAACACGCAGGCGGCGTCAACGTTGAATGCGTTCGGGGTTTCCTCGTATTTGGTTAGTGTTTTGAAAGCGGTGTGGCCGATTGCGGAAGCCCTGGACGCATTCTGCCTCGAGGTGATCGAGTTTTTGAAGCGCATTTTGCACAAGGACGGGGCGCGAAACAGAGTGTGCCACCTGTTGGGGCCGCACTCGGGCAATTTGGTTTTCAACAAAATGCTCATCCCGCACGCCATGCGCGGCTGCTGCATGGTCGGGAAAAACGGGGCCTCGCTGGGCGTGAACGGCTCGCAGGTTGGATTTTTTATACTTTGGATTGATATTGAAGTGACGCTTTTGTACCCTCATGCACTATTTCGCAGTCTAATTCCAGGCACCCACATGCACAGTGATCGCATTACTTTACTGCGGGGTTACGCGCGCCTCTGCCTCGGCACTGGCATACTCAATGCGCCTGCACGTGCTGGAGAAGGCCATCCCATTCTGTACTGTATACCTCCGGGACTGATCCCCAGAGCGCTCCGGCCTCGAGCTGGGCCCCGCTTTTGTGAGGCCGGAGCGCTCTGGGGGTTGATGTTGACCAATAATTAAATACAGCGCGGAGGGGGCGGACCGCACACGACCCGTAGCAATGGCCTCGTAGAAGTAATCCACCACCCGGATCAAGATCATGATGTGATAGTGAATGTACCAACAGGAACACCAGGTCTCCCACGCTCAGTCTTTCGCGGTCGACCGGACGGTTTCCCAGACGCTTGACCAAACGATGAGCAATCTGTCGAAAACCCACCACCGCCTCGACCCCTTGAACGACGTGACGACCACCAGGGCGCTGCCTTCCACCCACAGTTCCCGCATGTACGCGCAGGCGTCTGCGAAATCTTCCCCCATCTCCCCGATCGTGTTCTGCCGACTTCTCGAGGTGCTCTCCCTCTCCGCCTCGGGGCTGACCACGAACAAGGCGTCGCTGCTGAAGTTCGTTTCGTTTCTGATCGAGTTCGTGAAGCACTTAAGGAGGGAAATAACCCATCTTCCAGAACGTGCTCAGGTTTTTCCTATTGGTTGGCTCGGGCAGCGGTTCGGACGGGTGAGCTGTGGGCGTTGCATGGCACGAAGCGTCCTTTGGCCTTTTGTCTGGAACTTTCAACGCCAGAAGGTCATACTTGAGTAGGCCAAAGTAGACAAACACCAGATCGCTGCCAAAGTAGACAATCACTGCCGAAGTAGTCAAACACCAGATCGATCAGGGAATCGTAAAACGCCTGAACGTGGAGATGGGTTTAGTAGCTCTTTAAAGCACTGCGAGAAGGGGCGGGTGCTCACCGAGTGGACTTTAAGGAGGTGCAGCGCGTGTTTGCATTTTATAGCGGCCCTGCACGTGTGCAAGGCGACGGCGGCGATTTTAAGTTGTTCACAACAGCGAATCAGCGGAAGGGGGGAGCTGGAGTTCTGGTTCGATCTAGTGGAGGGGAAGGAGCGGCTGCGGCTGCCGGTGCTGAAGGTGCTGCTGGCAATCATGCTCTCCGGCTACTCGAAGTCCTTCTTCTCGTCGTCGCCGAGGACGCTCACCATGCTGGAGATGTGCATTGTCGTGAGTGGGGGTGCTGTGAGTAGCAGCAGCGCGGGTGTGAATCAGGGGTCACTTTTGTTAGCCTCCACGACGAGCAGGGTAGTAAATCCGGTGAACCGCTACGCGCACCCAACGAACACGGACGCCGGCACCACAACAACCGAAGTCTCGTCCCTGGCACTCCACCTTCTGTGGATGCTGTGCTACCAGAACCAGCGGATTCTGCCTTTGATCAAGCAGAGGCAGAGTTTGTTCGCGAAGCTGGAGTGGCTCTCCGAAGATTTCCACGCGCCGGACCGGAGCGTGGCGGTGGAGATCATGGGGCTGCTCGCGGTGGACTGATTTGGGATCATGCGATACTGTATCGATCCGATGATTCATGGAATGCTGTCGTGATTGGAAAGAGGTACGCCAGCTACTTATATCGTTTAGATCTAGTTGTATCGACTTTTTGTTACTTTTCTATACTATACAGAACTCCCATCCGATAGTTCTCCAACAATTTAGCGGGAATACAGGTCATACAACCATGCTACCTAGATAACGCTATAATATGCATTTTTTCATCATCATCTCCTGTTCGCATCTAGCCACAGAGGCTGTTGCGTCCCTGTGCGCCTCTACTTTGCATTAAGTACTGTGGATCTTGATAGTATACGTCGAGCAATCGAACCGGAGCTCGACTTGCTATTTTTTGACCGATTCATTTGTATTTCCATTTCACGGTTTGTGGCGCTGGTTTGTTCTACTACGATCAGTTGATACTTCCTGTTTTATCTTCATTTCCCCATCGTTCTAACCCAGGCTAGATTCTTTATGATATGGGGCAGCTTTTTCTTCGTTCACAGTAGATTGAGTTGCTGTTTCCCGGCCAAAGTTTGCCGTGCGAAGCGGCGCTGTAAGAAGTACCATCAAGAGGCTGTACAAGTATAGCGGTAGCGCCTCCTCGAGATGACGAGGGACCTGATGAATGAAAGCAACGAACATTCGACCTTGCACCAGATTCAGTTTCTACAACGAGTATTGGGTCCGCGCCAGCGGCAGGATAGTAAATACCTCACCGAGTCGTGGTCATAATGAACTCAGGCTTTCGACTCTCGGGAGCCAAAAATTACTTGACAGCGGAAGGGACATGACGATGACACAGCGTTTTTTCACCGCGCAAAATTTTCTATGTTCTCCAAAACTTCAACTTCTCTCCCTCGATGTCCACGCGTTTGATGGTGATCCGTCCTGAAATATGAGTAGCCCGTTCGCAATGACGCCCAGGAATCAACCATGACCATCCAGAGAAGCAGAAGTGGAATGTCAAAACACGACCGCCACTCTCATTCATTGCCACTCATATCGCATCAAGTGCGCAATCGATCAGGAGCCGAGATAGAGAGTATAGTATGTTTGTACGTAGATGTAGATTTTTTAGCGGTGTTTTGTTTCGGTTAGTCGGTTAGACGGTACGCCGACGGAGTAGATACGACATAGGAGAACTAGCGAATCAGTGGAATGTATAGCGCTTGGTATTTCTATGGCGGAGTGATGTTGATGAGTAAGTAGTCGCAGACGAAGAAGTTAAGTGCGGCGACTAGCAGATCTTCCCCAAGACGATGAGCCAGCAAGATGTACCAGTCGCCGGCCGTCCGGCGCTTCCCGGAACATCGGAAGTCGAAGAGCGGAATGATGTTTATCCGGCAAGCGCCTCTCCCCCCGCCGAACAAGAACCATGCGGGCTGATGACGCAGCTTTCGCACGAGTGGCTGGAGGGCGAGAAGAGGCTGCGCGCAGAAATGGAGCAGAAGGTGCGCGGTTTGGGGAAAGGGGCGGACTTCTTCGAAAAAGTCCGCGAACGGGCCGACCGAGACCGACAACGGAAAAGGAGACCGAGTGCAGAGACCGCGTGCAGAGACCGAGTCCGGGGGGAAAAGGGGTACCTGTACTTTCATTTTACATGGGTAGTCGATCGGTTTTCTCGATCACGTTCAGGAGGTAGTTGCTTATTGTATTCATCTGATTCAGGAGGAGTGCAGTTTGAGGTTGAGCAGCAGAATCAGAGAGAGGGAGCTTTTCGTGATAAGTAGTACTACTTAGGTATCGCGGATCAGTTGCAGAGGTGAAGAAGTATACGGTACAACTTCAAGGTTTTGCTGGTAAGAGTGAATGAATCGGAGTGGAAATAAGTTGAAAGTGGTGTCCACCGTCGATGAAATCTTGTCACTCTACTTCAGCGACCAGCACAACCACTCGTCGAGCAGTACCGGCGAGCAGAAGAAGGCTTCTTCCGTGCAGGAACTGGAGCGGCTCCCGACGTCTTCTCGCGCCGAAGGGGAACAACAAGACCAATCGGGGAAGAGCCTCCCCCAACATCTTCCGGACAAGGACAAAAATCCGCTGCGGGACGAAAATGAGAATCGTTCTGCGCCGGCAGCAGCTCCCGGAGGACAGCAGGCGTCCTCTTCTTCTTCTTCGTCCGCCCACGCTGCGTTCCACATTCCCGGCGACAACAACAATCTTCACAACCACAATCTTCAGGTGCACAACGCTGCGACCGCGGTGACCGCGGTGAGCCACCAGAGTCACCAGAACCACCAAAACAACCACCAAAACCATCTTCAGCACCTGTTAACCAACCACGTGACCTACAACGTGTACAACATCACGCACGCCAACGGGTCCAACATCGGGGGCTCGAACAACGATTCCCAGAATTCCAACTCGGATGTTTCGGCGGGTGTGGGTGCGGGGGTACAACCCGAGATCCCGAAAAAAAGCGTAGCCTTGAGGAGCGTGCCGTCTGCTAGTCCGCCGCCGGTTGGAATGCTGGAGTCGCCGGCTGTCCCTCCGCTGGAGTCGCCGGCTGATGTCTCTGCACCCTCAAAGGCGGCTGTCTCTGCACCGTCAAAGCCGGCAACCAACGAGAGCCAGCTCCAGCTGTCCAACCTGTCCCTGTCCCACATGTCCGCGCAGAGTGCCGTGTCCGCGGCCAGTGCAGTGTCTGCAAAGAGTGCGGCGTCGGCGATGAAAAGTGGCGGTCAAGAGAGCGCTCTACTGGATCATGGGGGGGAGGCGAGGATACAGCACGCAGCGGATGAGCGAGGAGGCGAGGGGGAAAAAGTGCTGGATCCGTCGGATTGCGAACGCGAACAGCCACGGCAGCAAGAAGAGAATGCAGCAGTGGTTAACGACGACGAAAACTCCGACGACAACTCGGAAAAAACCGACGTGTGGTCCCCGGGTCCGATGGCGAAGCAGGCGCAGAGTTCTACTTCGGTCGCGGCAGATGGAGCAGCTCCTTCTGCAGCGTCTGCTGCTCTTCAGCCTCCTGCTGCAGTGGGGGAAACGGGCGCGCGGGAAACGGGCGCTCGGGAAACGGGCGCTCGGGAAACGGGCATCCGCCGCCGCGTGCTACCCTTCGCTTTGAACGCGTCGGACGCGAGCGGAACCGGAAGGAATGGCAATACTATTCAGGTGCGGTTGGGGCAAAAGGCGCGGAGGCCGGATTTGCTGGGAATTGTGGACAGCGAGGCAGAGGAGAAGGGCGGCGATCTACGAGATTCTGATCCGATGGACGTGGACGACGAAGGGGAACTAGGAATGGCGGAGGCCGCGGCCTCCGACGCCTTTGGAGGACCGGCGCTGACGCGTGCGGACTTGGTCGCGGCCTCCGCAGCCGCAGCCGCAAGTCATCGGTCCACGCGGGTAAGGCGGCCCATGCCTGCGCTTAGTGGAGTACAGGCGGAACAGGGCAGCAAAAGCGGAGTTTTTCCGGCTGACGTGGAGAAGATGGACGACGCCGACGCGGACGAGATGCGACACATGCGGATTCAGCACCCGGGGCTTTCCATGTTTGGCTTCGACAATGCGAACACCGCGGCTTCGAAGATTCCCCCGGCCGCCGCTCCCCATACGCATACCAACCAGCCTCGGGCCGCCCAGACCGCTCCCCAGACCAACAAGCCCGTGGTTACCTACGCGCACACGGGCGAGCGGACGATGGATTTCCACCCTTTGGTTTCGTGCGCGACGTGCAAAGGTTCCAACGGCACGCACAAGTGGGACCACACCTGCCAGAAGTTCTACGACCACTACTATCTGATCGGCAGCCACGTGCGGGGCACACGCAATCCGGACGGCAGTATCAACGTGCCGAACTTGAAGAACGGGTGTAAGTTTTGCAGCGCGATCCATGGCGGCTCGCACGGCCGGAAGAAGCACGCGTTTGCCCGGGACCGCGACAAGGACAAGTGGGCGAAGACATTCGACGACGCGAAGAAGTCGTACGAGGCGCGGCTCTTGGCGCTGAAGCAAAAAGCGGAGTCTGGGGGAGGCGGTCAGGGGGCGACTCTGGGGTCGCCCGAGCAGGCCTTGTGGCTGTGGAAGAAAATTGATTACTGGATAAGGGAAATGAAGAAGTACAAAAACGGGCCCGGGGGGGTGGCAGATAAAGATCCGCTCTGGCGCCCGGACGTGCAGTGGTGCGAGAAGGAGGTGGAGGAAAAAGTGCGGGAGTGGAGAAAGAATCGGAAAGGGGCTTCCTGGCCCCCCGCCACCGCCT
>RXOD01005335.1:0-14691 GCA_005223375.1 Amoebophrya sp. AT5.2 | reverse complement strand
TCAGAGCGCCTTAACGTACTCGCCACCTAGGGCAATCCGCCACCTAGTGTAATCCGCCACCAAAGGGAACCCATCAGGAACCACTTACCAGTTCCCACTTACCAGCTGGTCCGGTCATAACGTGGGCGCGCGGGAGTTACGGGAACTGTCCAGGAGAACCACCTTCATCCGGGTTACGCAGCAGCTGAACCCGGTGTTTTCGGAAGCGCAAAAAGTGGACACGGTGGGCGCGAAAAACGCGGAACACGCAGCGAAGAAAAGAAAAACGTCGACGTAGACAGGACGGGGGCGCTGACCACTCAGACAAATCAAGGATTTTTGACGATGGTTGGAGGTTTTGTGTCATTCCTTCGAGTGAAGGATGTGGATTTCCTGTCCCATTTCTGTCACAACGAAGAAGTAGATCGATGTAGCTGAGCCTCGCGCTCGCCGTGCTCACGCGAAAAGCATGCAGCAAGAACTTCTCGCTCATTCCAGTCGAGAATACGGTAGGAGTAGAAGCGAGGAGCACGAACAGCAATGTTGAACATTCTGCGCTCGTCCAAAAAAAAAACAACCGCGCATGAAGAATGCCGAGTGTTCCCTCGTGGCGCAGCCCATCTCGTGGTGCAGCCCATCCGAATCTTCGAGAATGCTCCCGAGCCCAGTGAGGTCCCGTCCACTAGCGCGTGCACGAAGCAGCGATCGACGAGCACGGGCATCATGGATATCCCACTTGCTTCTCTTGAAGATCAACGATCACCATAGTTGTACAGCATCAGGCTCCTGCTTTCCCGTGGTGTTGTGCCGAATCAATCTCGTCTGTTGATGGTCTTCGTGCTGCAACCAGCAGAACCACCTTTCATAAACTAAGACTAACATCCATAACCAGCTACAACGTGAACGTACCCAAAGCCATACTCTTCGTGGAAGTACTTACGTGATGCATTCTGCTAAGGCAGCAAGGAAGCGTACAGAGAAGCGGTCGTCAAAAAAATGTGGTCCATGTAGTTGATCGCCGTTGGCTTTAGGTACTAGAGTTTTATTCACCATTCTTATTAATTTTTCTTTCTGGCAACAATGGCGACGTCAAGTTCGTCGTCGTCGAGCAGTATTTGGCTTGAGAAGCACCGGCCGCAGACGCTTGAAGACATCGTGGGCAACGCGGACTTCATTCATCAGCTGGATGTGATCCGCCAGGACCCCTCGCGCATGACCAACTTCATGCTGTGCGGCCCGCCCGGCGTGGGGAAAACCACCTGCATTCACGCACTAGCGAAACAAACGCTCGGGCCAGAGTACTACTTCATCTTTACTTTAGACATTCGCGTCTACGTATACGTTTTCGAAGTCGAACGTTGAATCAATGAATTCGAGAACAACTACGCCCTCGCCCATCGCCAGGTTGTACAAGTCCGCCGTGTTGGAGATGAACGCGTCTGACGAGCGTGGTATCGACGTGGTTCGGGACACGATACACAGCTTTGCCCGGTCCAAGTTCAATCTTCCGCCCGGCAGGTCAAAAATCGTGATCCTCGACGAGGTGGACAGTATGACGACGTCGGCGCAGCAGGCGCTCCGGGTCATCATGGAGGAGTACGCCACGCACACCAAATTCGCACTTGCGTGCAACATAAGTACGAAGGTACTGGCACACGCAATGAAATCAATACAGTTTTTTTCGAACTCCTTTTGGATCTTGATTTGTTAGTGTCCGCTATCTATTTCTATGGCCAGCATCGCAGGTGATCGAGGCGCTCCAGTCTCGTTGTGCGATCTTGCGGTTTGGGAAAGTGAAAGACCACGACGTGGAGCAGCGGCTGCAGAAGATCTGTGGCCTGGAAAACGTCCAGTTCGAGCACGACGGGATTCGTGCCCTCAGTTTCATCGCGAATGGGGACATGAGGATCGCGATCAACGGCCTCCAGAGCGCCTTCGCCGGCTTCGGACTGGTGAACCGGGAGAACGTGTACCGGGTCTGCGACGTCCCGAACCCAGTCGTCGTGAACCAGGCGCTGCAGTGCGTCGCGAAACAGAGACCCGACATCGGCTTCAACAAGCTGGTAGAAAAATTCGGTTTGCACGCTGGTATCTTCAATGGTGAACATCATTCATTTACATGACATTCTCTACTCAGCGGCCCGTAGTGGTAGCTCTTACACTCGAATCTATTAATTTTCACTTTTTTAGTCATGGGATTCATTGCGATTCGCCTTTTCCTTCGCCACTACCACAGAACACGCTCGTGGAGAAGGGGTATGCGATCGAGCACGTGCTGCAGGTGCTGTCTCGTTGCATCAAGAGCTTCGACTGTCCCGAGTTCCA
The DNA here is from genome assembly GCA_005223375.1 of Amoebophrya sp. AT5.2. Taxonomy (NCBI): domain Eukaryota; class Dinophyceae; order Syndiniales; family Amoebophryaceae; genus Amoebophrya; species Amoebophrya sp. AT5.2. The sequence goes on along the minus strand of RXOD01005335.1, from coordinate 12,387 downwards.
AAAACTGGAGTACTTGCGGCTGCTGGCCGACGCAAACTGCAACGCCGTGCTGGGCTGCGCGTCGGCCATCCAGCTCGACCTCCTGGTGACGAAAATGGCGCTCGTCAAAGACCCGGCGCTGGCAGGAGGTTGAAGCAGGCCGCGTGCGTCGATGTGATGTGTGGATTTGGAAGTCGTTGGAAAAGTGCGAATTGATGCCACTGTGAACGCCATAAAAGAGACAGCAGCTGCTGCAGGAACGCGAGTACGAGTAGTGCGAGTACCTATAGAAATTTTATTGGCGCAGACGCGACAGCGGTTTTTTCACCAAGAGCTCGACAAAAGGCAATTTCCACCATGATGCAGGCAGGTTTCGGTGTCGTAGTATCAATCGAGTTAGAATAAGGAGAGAAGGTTTGTGAGTGGAGAAGTAGTCGTCGTGAATCAATTGATCCTAAGTTAGTAACTTTCGTTTACCTCGCTCCACGTCGTTTGATGTCCATCATCTCTTGAGCGCCGTGCATTTTTTCTTTTTTTTGGTCGATCTTTGCCTCGTTCTTTCAAACTACAACGCTCTCGTGCACGCTCACGTGATGTTGGTCCGCATCCTCATATAAGATTAAGTACAACAAACTACAACGTTCGTACCGTAGTAAACTGACGAGGGTGAGGTTATGCTTATGTTTAAGCCATGAACGCGGCGAACAAGTAGAGACACGTTGCGCCTAGTACGTCATCTCAGTTTCACGACAAGCAACTTCTGCAGCTGCGGGTGCAGCACAACTTCGCCTAGTACGGTAGTCGGCTGAGGAATGCAGCCCCCGTCCAAGACGATCCACTGTCACCCGCTTGCTGCTTACGAAGACCGTGTCGATGCGTTGGCTCTGCTCGAGCGCCTGCGCGGCTATCTGTTGCAAACCCGCGTGGAGACCCTCCCGTCCGTCCTGAAGGAGCTTCCGCACGATGGCGACGAACTTGGGTTTTGCTGCCGCTCTGAGCAGACTATCGGGTTGAAGCTTCGCGATACTGAGCTGTTCTTTCTGAGCTTCCCCGACCTTGTCGCGACGCTGTGCCACGAACTCGCGCACCTGGAAACCGGTCTCGAGCACGGGAAGAAGTTCTATAAATCCGTGTTGCATCATGTCAAGCTGCTGGATTCGCGGGGCGAGCTTCACCTTGCGCGGCGGTTGCGACAGGAGATTTTCAACGCGATCTTGGAGGGCGACAAACTGCGCGTCACGTGTCTGTTGCAACATGTTTTTCCGGCAGATACGAAAAACGCGCCGGCAAGCCTGTGGCAACATCCTGATCGCGGGGCGACCGGCGCGGACTGCTCGGTGTTAGACTACGCAGTGGAATACAAGCAGCCGAAAATTTTGGCGATCCTGTGCAAGCGGGTGTTCTCGAGGACGCTCCTGCGGCAGGCGCTCGCGCTAGCAGAACGGGGATGCGGCGGGCCGGCAGGCGGCAGTGGCGGGGTTCTTGGTATGCCGGCACCAGATCATGCCGAGGCAAAAAAGTCGTGCGTGGGGATTCTGCGAAAGCGGATCGAGGCGCTGGACCAGATTCGGGGCGCGGAGAGAAGCGCACTTTTCGGTGAAGTCGAGAAACGAAGGGAGAATGGAGGGATGATGTCGTCGACGCTCACGACTGGATTTTTCGGAAACTCCCCAGGAGGAGGTGCACACCAACCAACAGCGTCATCCCTGGCCAAAACGACGAACTTCTCCGAGTTGAGTACTGGGCCCGGTGCTGGAGGAGGTACTTACTACAAACATACCTTTTACGTATAGATATTTTCAATTCCATCGCAGAGAGAAGCGTTTCTTCGTTACAACACCATGTAGGAAGCAAGCATTTTTGCGTTTTGTATTTGTTTATGCGGCGACTATACATTAGTACTTTACATCTACTACGACTACGACTACGTGCTTGCAAAAACCATCTTCATTTCCTCCTTGAAGGGTCCGTCGAATGGTCCGCGAGTATGTCCCCGCATCAAGAGCTGTCTCCGCGGCGGCTGCGGGGGCACGCGTCTTCAACACAGCCCGGGGATCATTTGTCACCCGCTAGTTGGACCGCGCAGCATCGCTTTGGCGGCACCGTCTCGGGTGGCGACTACAACGAAATTGGCGAGGAATTTGCGATTGGTGCAGACCACTTCACCACGCGGGGGGGCGGGGGTGGCCGTGGAGGCGGCGGCGGGAGCAACTGGTCGATTTTAAGGGACGCAGTGGGTCGAAAGAGGCGTCGCCGCGCCATTAAAAGGCAGGCAGGCGCGCAGCACGGGCAGGACAGCGGAGGCGCGACCTTGGTGGAACGAGAAGGAGCGTTCAAAGCGTTATCTTCTAGTGCCAGCAAAACGATCGCGGAAGGGGAGACTTCACTTCAGCTCGAGGGGCAAGGAGGTGCCGGCGCCAGTCCAGTACTCGACCAGCATGCCTCTGCGAGTGGAGCGATTCTATCCGCATTTCGCGACGGCCCCCAGGGGAGGACCGAGTTGCCGCCAGCATCGCTGCAGGATTTTACAGATGGAAGAACTAAAGCTGTCGCTGCTGGTTTTCATCTGGGCTCCGGTGCCGCTTCGCCGGTGCGGTCGCCTCGGCGCATCGATTCCGAAACAATCATTACGGCCGGCGAGGCAGACGACAGAAGTCCAAATGATCCGGCGTCGAAAAGCATCACGACCAGCGGAGGTAAGCCGAAGAAAGGCAGGATGAAGAAAGGCGCCCGGATGCTGGAGAAGTACCTTTCCTCATCCGTATCGATAGCAGAGACGACAGCGACTGTGGGCGCTACTCGGGGAGAGGGTCGTCAGAACGATCACAGCAGCAGCTCCTCCTGGGAGGATGTCTGGGGATATGGCCGCAACGTTGTCGCGGAAGAGCAGCGAAAAGAGCAGCAGCAGCTGTTATCGACGCAGGCGCGCACCGATTTCTACTATGGGGAGCAACGCGGCAGAAAAAAAGCCTCGCCAAGGCCGCGCTCGGGAAAGGTCATGGAGGACTCCCACCAGGTGGGAGAAGGGCGGGAACAGGAGCGTGGCGGAGAGAGGAATTCCGCTGCGGCATCAGGAAGTGCTGCCACGACCGGAATCGAAAACTACGGAGGTGCAGCTGGCAGTGCACCAGCCCCGTCCAGCAGTGCCACGGCTGCGCTGAAGCTCAAAAAGCTGCTTTCGCGGAAAACGAGCAGATCATCCTCTTCTCTCCTCGGAGGTACAATAACATCGACTTCGGGCGCCATTTTTGCTCAACATAATCTGATCACCTCCGGCACCGTTTCGACGTCCACCAAGATGCGGCTGAGCCGGCGTCCCGCACAGCCGGAGAAGGCGATTGCGCGGCAGTGGAATCCTGATCGGGTGGCGGAGATGGCCGACCAACAAACCATTCTGGCGGCCGCGTCGGGTTCGTTCTCCAACCGGGACATCGAGGCACAGAAAAGCAGCTTCGTACATGGCGCCGCGCGCACCGTGGCCAGTCTGAAGGAGCTGCACTTGTTGCGACGAAACGTGCGGAGGCGGTACTCAACATCGTCGCTCGAAACAGGAGGCGGCGCCGCAGCCGCTGGCGGAAATTCAAAATCAAATGGTAAAGCTGTGGCAGTTCCGCAACATTTGTCGGGAGCGCCGTCCGCGGCATTTCTGTCCAAGCAGCAACAAATGAAGTGGTACAAAGGGCGCGGAATCCACTGAGCACGAAGCAGGGAGGCTGCAAGTCCAACTTCGTCCCTGTTCTCGCGCGGCCTGGCGGCGCCGGCGCGGGGAACAACTGTCCACTCTCCTCGTTTTCGTGTGCGACCTTCCTTAGATAGGTATTTTGCGAATTTCTCCACTGATTTAAGTACTCAACCCATCCCGACGAAGGGGCGCCAGTGACACTTCGAATTTTTAGAGAATCAATCTAGACCTTCATGATCCACTGTACGAATCAATTTGCTACGTACCTCTATGTAATGCATGGTGACAGTCAAACAAGGTTGTACAACTACAACGAGAACGAGGTCGAATCTTCCGACCAGATGAAGAGGGCACCTCATAAAAAGTCTTCGAACACGAACAATTCGAGTGTATATTTCATCAATGCATTTGCATATCTCTCGTCATCGTCTCCAACACAAAGACGAACATCATCCTTGTACCAAAAAAATCTAAAAATTATTCTTCCTGTTAAAGGTAAGGTAAGGTTTTGCATTCCAAGACGGACTAACACTAACTTGATTTGAATTCTCCTGTCGACCACTCTGCTCTAGCACTCTGGCATCATTCGTGAAGTGCAAACACTTACTTTTTATACGTCGATGGATCTAGAAACCCGCAAATAGATCGTAATATCTGCGTCAGAAGCAAGCTTTTCTTGGAGAAAGCCACCGGCAGCGTGTGACGCATCCGCATCGATCTGTGATTTATCATGATTTTGTGACCCTGCTTCTCGGTCGTTCCGGTTTCTGTATGGTTTTCCGATTTTCTGTGGCTCCTCTGAAGACGGGAATCGCACTGAAGGCAAGAAAACACTCTCACTCGCGTTTTTCCATTGAGTCGGTCGTCTTCGTGCCAGCTTCTTATCCTTTTCGATCAACATGCGGCCGACGTGCGTTTCATTTCTACCGAAGGTATACGTACGTTTCTCGGTCGCTGGCCTTGCTTAATTGGTGGCGTGTCGTGTCTGCTTGGTGCTTCGTCATGGAATCTGTCCTGAGTGTCGTATCCGATCGGTTCCTCCTTCAGTATATTGCTTTTCAGATTCAGGCTCTATTTGTCTATTCATCTGACGAAAACATATCCCGCCTGCTTATCCAGGGACCCACCTCCCCTCATCGATAACATGCAACCCCACCACAAGGAAATTACTCATGTCCCCTGGGCGGAACATCGTCGAGGGCTGGATTCATTGATCTGAGGACTGGATTCACTGGCACGGCGACAATGTGACTGGCCTGGTGCTCTTGATGCGTTGTTCAAGTCCTCTTGAGGAGGCGGACGGCCCGGCTGGTACCCGTGAGAAAGAGGAGAAAGCCGAACAAACGCAAAGATGACCACAAGAAGAAGTCGGCTGTTGTTCTTTGTGGCTCGCGCGGTTGGGCCTCTGCCGGTGCTGTTGGACGTCGGAATTGAGGCTGCTTTGTTACTCGACCGGCACCGGGACAAAACTGTCACTGACGTTGCCATCGAAATAGATGCAGACGGAGGCCAGGCACAATGAATTTGATTCAGATTTGGTTGATGCGTACTCGGAGAACGAACAGTCGCACGACAGCTGCAGGGACAGTGTTTTCATACCTTTAGTGCGACTGCTCGATGTCAAGCACAATCGATCGATTCAGATATTACCCAGGGATCTCCGTGATATGGACCTATGTATACTGCTCAGTCTATGCTTTCATTATGTTGATTCCTCCTCTTACTCTTACATGGCCGCACAACTTTACCAGGTCGCCAGCGCTGAAATAGTTGTATCGGAGAGACCCGCGGCGGCAGTCGCAGTGCGATTAGACGGGAGCGACAGCGGCCTCCTGATCCCGGCCCGCGCCGAGTTGGACGAGGATGAGGAGGAGCACGACGTGGATTTCGACGGCGACGTGGGTCTTGACGATGACGACGTAGATGTAGATGAATCTTTCTTGGAGAGCGACGAGGGTGCGGGTCCTCGCCCTGATGAAGATCCTCCTCTGCCTTCGCCGGAGGAGCTGAGAAGGGCCACTGCATTTGATTTGAAGAAAGCGGAGGAAGCCGTTGAAACGGAAGACGACAAAGCGCTGGATGGAGCCTTCCCCGATACGGCGGCCGACCGGGCCGATGCGAAAAAGGCGGAAAAGGCGAAGTCGGGTGAGCAGGCTGGCGAGGGAGAGGATGGCGAAGGACGACAGGAAGGTGACAGGAAGGCGAAGGACCGGGAGAAGAACGACGAAGGCGACGAGGAACGAGGCAATGATCATGCGGAAGAGAATGATGAAGACGAGGAGCGTACTCCTGAAGAGATGCAGGAGGAGCCCAACCAGGACGAGGAGGACGACTTTTTCGAAGATGGTGGAAAGCGAGGGGGCGGCGCCGCGGACGAGGATGAAGACGACCCTGACTTCGAAGCGGCGAAGAGGAGCGACTTTTTGAGCGAAAAGGTTTCGGAGGCTGTGATTAAAGAGCAGAGGTCGGATATTGTAAACACCCCGCTCCATAACATCGAAGAGGCGCTAAACAAAGACCCGGCCCGTGTGGAAACGGTGCGCGTCTACTTTGCGACGATGAACACGAAGCACAAGGATTTTCTGGAGAACCCAATGCAATTCGACTGGCTGAAGCAGGGCGAGTTCACGACGCACAAGCTGCTTCTGGACGGCCAGCACGAGCTCGTATTGGAAGCGCTGCGGATGCGCGACGAGGGGGTGGAGCCAGCCAGTCCGAGCCGCGGCGTGGTGCGCAACGTTCTGCGGCGGCTGTGGTCGCGCTTGTTCGGGCGGAGAACGCCCTACTGGTTGCTGGCGGGAAAGCCCGCCACGGAGGACGACGTGGGGGAGTCAAAAGTTTTTCAGCAGTACGAAGCATTAGCCGCTCCTGCAAAAAGCGGGAAGAAAAAGGGCAAGCGGGCTGCTCGACCTTATGGCGTTGTGAAGCCCGACGACCGTTTTAATTTTCTGATCAATAAAACGCCTGGGCGGGGGCGGCTAGAGACGCAGTGGAAAGGCACGAAGGGGCAGCGCGGTCTGAAGCAGCAGAAAAAGTACAAGAAGGCCGAGATTGTGTCTCTCACGCCCGAGCTCAAGGAGCCGTTCCCCCTCCTCTTTGTGCAGCGGCGGAACCGCATCCTCGGCGACGGGCTCGGGCGCCTGACCCCTTGGACGCCGCTGGAGGTGCTCTGCGTGCCCAACCACTTTTACTGGTTTGAGAACAACTTGATGGACCAGCACGAGCGCAAGCAGAGGAACTACGCGCGGCACGTGCTGTCGCCCATCGTCGCTTCGGACCGCGTGCGGTACGACGGTTGCTTGAACGTGCCGCACCCGGACACCAAGATCCGCACACGCTCGAAGCTGCGCATCCTCGACTTCTTTTCGAAGCTCGCGAACCGCAACCACGCGCAGAAGGGCGTGCTGGCGCGGTACGGGCTGGCCGCGGCCTCCATGGCCTACTCGAGTGTGTTCTACGCGGGGCTCACCACCGGCGTGCTCCTGATCTACACCTTCACGCCGGCGCTGTACTCCTACGTGGGGGAGAGGGTCGTAGCCAACGCGCTGTTGAAGGTGGCGGGCCCCACGCTGACGCACCTGAGCGGAGCGCTCTTCGGGCAGCAGTCCTACGTGACCAGCATGGTGTCATGGGCGGCGACTGCCGGATCCACTTCCACCCTGGCTTTTCCGCTTCAGGCCCGGGTCCGAAAAATGGTCGGCTTCGCCGCGAACGAGCACTCAGACAAGATCAGCACGCTCATCCTGCACGCACTGAACCCGGTCCGGGTGCAGCTCCTCAACGTCCTCGGCTTCGTCGGACTGAAAATCTTAAGGCGAAGAACGGCGTCGCGCCCGCGCTGCGAACAAAAATCCTAATCATATTCTTACTTCAGCACTACACAACCGAGAAGTTTGCTTCAGCGATCTAGTAAGGATAGGCTTTGCCTTTATCTTTATGATTCTGTTTTATGTTTATCTTCATCGATCTAGCCATCGCCAAAAATAAAACCATGGATGTAGAAGTTGGGAAAGCATTCTTGCTCAACTTTACTTCAACTTCCGAAAACGCTACTAAATGTTGTATCTATGAGATGGCGTGTAGATGCGGGAGCGCAGCGCAACGCTGGCGGGAAAGGACAGCGCGAAGGCGGGGCTAGGGCTGATTCAGAAACAGACACGGCGCACCAGCACTTGGCCTAGGGTTCCGTGCTTCTATGACCTGCATGACGGGGCAGGGGCCCAGAGTCAGATACAGATGATAGAAGAATTTAGTACAAGATTCTTAGCTAGGGCAGTTTTAGTTTTTCAGTCATTCTGAGGTAGGGCAAGGCGGGGGAGGAGCCCGATTTAATGTAAGTAGACAATGATCTCCGTTTAATGAGGCTGCACATCCGCCACCGGAAGCAGCTGTCGTGAAGTATTGGAAACGATTTTTGTTCAATGTTCATCTCTAAACCGAAGCGAGGTTCGCAAAATGGCAATGCACATCCAGAGGAACATCCCCTCGGCGATGAGGACGATTGAGAAGACCAGGATAAGGTACGCAATGACGAGAGACGACCTCTACAGCAGCCCCGAAGACGTCCTAGCGTGGAACGCTGCGAAGGAGTTAGCGCTGTTGTGCACTCAAGCTTCTGACGACAAAGTCTTGGTCGGATTAATCAACACACTGCAGATGGTCGTCGCCGACCAGGAGTTTGGAGAAGACGAAATACAAGCTGTGGCGGCTGGTCGACGTGACGATCCCTACTCGACGTCAACGGTGAGCCGCCGCGAGGGGCTCTACCGGAAGAACTATATTGACGAACGTACATCAGGCAGGCATTATGAAGCAGAATGAAAAACACCAGAGCCGATAGCTATCCGATACGTAGCATGGGAGCCGGCCACGCTTGGTGCTAGTGCTAAAAAATCAATTGTGATCAAGTGGGCCACAGAAGCGACGCCGACGTGGAATGAATCCTAGCCGCGAAGGTCATGCTCATGGTTATTCTTCCTCATCTTCTTCAAGTATGTAGGAACATCTGCTGCAAGGCGGTGCAGTTTCCGTTGTGGCTTCGGGGCTAGAAGTTGGTTCTCCTACGCAGACTGCTTGTCCATAGCCTCGCTGGCGGACCTAGCCCTGGCAAGTTTCCTTTTCCGTCTCCCTATGTCCTGGCTTTCTTTCTTTGAAAAACTATAACTAACTTGAGTCTTCATCTTCAATCACGACCTGGGTCTCGAGGTCGCCCTCCCTTCACTGCTGTCGCTGGCTCTACTCGTCCCGCCGCCCCCTTAGTGGAGGGCGAGGTCGAGGTCGACGAAGGCCAGTCATGCTGTTGTTCGCTATTTTATTACGGAGGATGGCGGCGCTACGGTTACTTGCGTCGTTCCATTCATCTGACAATGAATATGCCCGCCTGCTGGTCGTGGGAACCAAGGCGAACGTGTGTAGGCTCACTGCTTCAATACCCCGGCAAGCAGTTCTTGAGGCTTCCGAGTATTTTAGCGCACCATGATGCCCCTCTTCTCTCGTAGGTATGCGTATGGATGTTTGTATGATAGATTGAGTTTCATTTTCAGAAACAGGAGGCAGCGGAACGATGGAGCCGCGGAACGGTGGAGCAGTTGTGTGCTTGAGAAAGTGTGGTGTACAAGTTAGTCGTGCATGTAGTACCAGTGCTGCTTGTGCTACTGCTAGCTATCGCTGGTGATTGATTTTTCTTCTAACGAGTGGACGTGGGGCAAAGTAATCTCTCGCTGCAGGTACAGGTTCTGTCGCGCATGCTGGAGATTTGGTTTGTTGCTACGTGGAAAGACACAAAGACTGCAGAGGACGAGGACGAAAGTAAGAGGGACCAGATCACAGCCAAGAGACTTTTATCAGCTAGTCGAGCGGTTTCGGTGACAGGGGAGGGGTCTTCCGGTGATAGTTCGTCGCAGACGCTTCACGGCAAGGGCTTGGCTAAGGAAGTGCTTTCGCGAGCGCGCGAGGGCGCTTATAGTTATTTCGGGTCGCGCCCCGCGGCGGCCTCAGGCGACGACGACGATGACGACAAGTCGTTTCTGCAAAGAACGACGAAGAAGGAGAAAGTTGAATTGGCCTTGACGACCACGCACATGAAGATAAACAGGGGCGCGCCAAGTAAGGAAGAAAAAAAATCGACATTGGGGGCTCGTTGGGAACTCGCCAAGCGCCAGTTTAGTAAATTTCGGCGTGTCACGATGAGCACTGCTTCTGTCGTGTGGGGGCTGATGCCTGCCGTTTCGCAGTGGCACAGCATGAAGTGGCTGCGGGCGAAGTGCTTTCGCTCGAACCTTTACCGGTTCGTGTGGAGCACGCTCACGCGACTGGATATCTTTTTGGACGCGGAGACCTACGATAACTTCGTGAAGAATGTGCGCGAGCAAGTAAACAAGGGAATCGTGGACCTGCAGGAGCCTGGGGTGCGCTACGACGAGCTGAAGAACGCAATTCGCTTCCGGGATGATATGTTGGCGTCCTCGACAAAAGGAGGCAGAGGCGGGTCCACCACGGCTCCCGCCGCCTCCTCGCCAGGTTCTCTGGGTGGTGCGACCCCGCCCACTAGTGCTCCAAAATCCGCGCCTGCAGCTGATGTTGTGTTTGCGGAGGTGGACCTACTTACCTGGCTGCGGCCCGCGCTGTGGCCAGGTGACTACCCGGGTACATTGGAAAAAGACGAGGATGAGAAATCGTTGGAAGCAGGTGTGCGGCGCAAGGTGGAGTCGCGCGGGCGCGGATGGCGCATCACGGCGCCATTTCGGGTGGTTGGGCGGGGGCTGCGCTGGGTTTTTTCGCCGTCAGAACGACGAAGGAACAAACGGGAGACAAAGGCCCTGCAGACGGCCCTGGGCGCGTTGAATCAATTGTTTCCCCTCGATTTCTTTGTGGACGAAACGGACCGTAGGGAGCGCGTGAAGGCGTTTCTCACTCACCTCGCGGAGCACGAAGGCCGTCTGCTTCCCACATCGAAAGAAAAGCAGGCCGAAGCAACTGGTCGCGGCGGTGGGAAAAACAAAAACGCTTTGCCCCCTTCATCGAAAGCACGGGCAACGGCAAAGGGCAAGGCACCAGCGGGAGACGGAGGGAAAAATAAAAAGAGCCCGGCTCCACCAGGAGCGAAGGATAACAGGTTGAACCTGGACGACGCTGAACAGCGCGAGGGGTTCGCCGTGCTGGTAACGTTCCGGGATATTATTTCCTATCTCGGCGTGGAGGACGTAAAGAACCAGCCGAAGCCCCGCAGCAAAGTAGACGATGAACAAGCTGCGGCCACGTCTCCCGTACCCCCCATCGCCCCGTGCAATGACGAGCTATTCGGGAAGGGCGCGGACCCACCGCCGCAGACGTGCGCAACGAGGATCGTGAAGCACTTGCGGTCGCGTATTTCGGGGCTCGCCAGCTTGACAATAGATATATTGGTCAGGGCAATGAAGCCGCTAGTGCCGGACATGACAAAGGCCCGCGCGCTCGCTCGCAATGTCCTCTTGCCGCCAGCATGGAAGCTCGAAGAAGAAAGACGGAAGCAGGAAGCGAAACGAAAGGAGAAGGAAAGGGACGACGGGAACGGGGACGATTAAGACATAAACTTGAGCACGTTGTTGACGCTGACGCCATTGAAGTTGAATTGATACTGAACTTTTGCTTATTTTGGTATTGCTGGTATGAATTTATATTCTCGCCTTCACGGGAAAAAATATTTTCACAAAGTGCTTTCTCTTTCTCTGAATCAATCTTATCTTGACTTGAATGATGCGACAAGGACGACAACGACATGCTGACTGGACTCAGTGTAAGTGCTCTATAAGCTTTTTTCATGCAAATGACGATGACCACAATGTCGCTTTGCTTCGGTGTTCTTCCACCTCGTTACTTTGTGGGGGGCACGGCGGGCAGCCTCTATCTATGGCGGTTTCTTGGGAATGAACTACTGGGTCGGGGTCGGCGTGTTTGATAACCATGGGACAGCTTGGGAAGCTTGGGAATGAACTATTGGGCTGGGAGGTATGGCGGGTTTGGGAACTACTGGGTCGGCGTGGTGTTGCAAGCACGATTGCTTTCAACATGTTGATGTTGACCTGCTACGGGGCACTTCTTGCATTCATGGTCGTGTTGCAGGGTGGATAGACTAAATTAAGTAGTTGGCTCTACTTCGTTTTCGGGCCTACCTGATACTGTTTTAGTATTTTGCACTCCGAGTCCGATTAAGTAGAAAGATCGCCAACAATTACGATAGATACGACTCAGCAACAAGTTGTAAGTAGCTGCATTGTATATTTTTTTTCATTTTAAAATTCTTGTGTGACACTGTCGGAGTCGGGCTCGGGAACGAATCTGCTTTGTCTCTTCCTGCTCTTCCACGATGTACAAGATGTTGGTGCGCTGAGCAAGCAGCTTTTTATTTTTTCGTACTTACAAGAACAAGAACTCGTCGCCGTGGACAAGATCAATCTTCAAGAGTCCCCAGCACATGCACATCCACATCATTCAACCTGCTGAGAAGTGGTCTCGCGGTCGTCGCATCATCTCCATCATCTTGCAGCGGAAATAACTGGGACAAGGCAGCGAGATCATGCGCGGGGCTGTGGGCGGAGGTGGGGGCCCGACGTCGAGCAGCTCTTCCCAGAAATTGTCGGAGGATCTGCTGGGCGTTTCGGACCTGAATATCCACCGCCTGGTTCTCGAGCATGGCGGCATTGCACCACCACCAGCGGCCGGGGGCACCAGCAGGAGCACACCTGCCG
>RXOD01005334.1:0-14692 GCA_005223375.1 Amoebophrya sp. AT5.2 | reverse complement strand
TTACGAATGTACCCGAACAAGGATGCACACTGCAGAACTTGATGGATCAATGCAGTCTGGGTGTTGAATCTGTCTTCTCCAGTTTGTGGCCGACGTGATTCCAGGAACCGTATCGATATCAGCGATCCCAACGACTGAAAAAAATGAAAAGATGCAGCCCGCCCGCCGAGATCATCAATCGTTGAATGTGCAGCTTCTGTTAAACTCTGCCTGGAGGTTGTGGTCTGGAGCTAGATCCTGGATGTAAGTACGTCCTTAGTTGCGATCTTCGTGGACCAAAACAAATGCGTTGTATGCGATCCTTTTAAAAATCGGTGAGTAGTTAGTAATGCGATCCTTAGACTGCGCGTCGTGTACATCGGTCTGTCGAGAAGTATCCCAGAAAGGAAGTATTCCGCAATGCGTTGTTTACTATTACTCACCGCCCCCCTTTTTTTCCCCCGGCCCCGCCACCTTTGGACGAGGACGACGTCAACAAACTAGTAAACAAATCCAATGCATTGCAGGGACGGGACGAAGCCGATTACGGTAGCGAGAGGCAATACTTGTCGCTACCTATACTAGATTGGAGGCGCGTGCCCGATGATGCCACTTGCATGAAGCAAACTAAAGCCGTTGCATACCTCTTTTCTGCATCCCTTGCATAGACCATCGAACAGGCCCAACAGTATTCGGCTAAACGCAGACGCGCATATTAAGTAGCATCAAAATAGCTATAAATCGATGGCGACAAGTACTCTAATTGAGAATCTTGCGGCGAACCCTGCCGCGGCCGCCGCGCTCCTAGTCGAGCGGCTCCGCTCAAACGCGCCCGAAGACGGCTTGCGCCAGCTCCGCAACAACATCAAGGACGGCGGCGAGCTGAAACTCCTGCACGACTACTTAACCCTGTCCCCGCATTGCGAGGAGTTGTTCCGACTGTTGGACCGGAAAAACCTCCACGAAAGGATACCCGGCGACTCGGAGGAGCACCGGAGGGAGTTAACCGTGGCGCTCGTGGTGGATCTATTTTCCGCGGTTCTGCTCCTCTTCGGACCCAGATGGGGGGGGGCGCGGGCCGGGCTTCATCGTGCGGAGCTCGGAAACATTTGCCTGCGGTTGCTGGAGCCGGAGCTCGTGAAGGTGTGGGGGCTTACAGGACTTTCCGCTTCCTCTGGAACTAAACACCAAGGGGCACCACCAGGCGAAGTGAAGGAGATCCGCGTGGCGGGGGTCCTCCGCCTCCTTTGCGCTCTCGCGTGCTTCGGGCGGGGCATGGCGGAGAAGGTCTGCAGCACAGTGATGCCTGTTTTGGAAGAAGGCCGTCGGTTTTCCAGCGCGGTGCGGAGATTTTCCCGCCAAGCAACAGGGGGGGCGGCTGCGAGGTCTGGTGGAAGTGGAATAAATGGGGGAAATAAAGCAGCCGCTTCGAAAGCCGATAAGAGATCGGCTGCGACGCAACCCTCGTCGGCCGCCGGGCGGGCGATCACGTCGATTGGGGCCTACAGGTTTCCGACAGCGGTAGGAGCGACTGGCGCGATCTTCAACTTGCACGGCAACTCCGTGCCGAAGCTGTATTCGGACTTCCTACGCATCCTCTTCGACTATGAGGACACGGACATAAGCGCGGCGATTTTGAAAAACAAAAACTGGGGCCACTGCTTCCATTTATTGTTCTTTTCTGAAGAACATGAGACAGCAACTCGCGAAAATAAAACTAGTTTGTTCGTGAACCTGGGGGCGCTGTTTGCGGATGTCGGGGGGTGGTTGAACTCGATGGAGAGAGCGTTGCTTTGCCCACTGTCGTTGCCGCGGGTGGGGAAACTGGTCTTTTTGAACGCGGCGGCAGTGAAAGTGCTGGCGGCCAACTTGTGGAAGGGTGGTTCGAACTTGTGGAACGGTGGGCGCGGCGGCGGTGCCAGCTCTTTCGGCTTCGACAACACCGGCAGCCGCAGAGTGGAGCGCGTGGGAGATAATTTTTACACACCTTCGGCGCCTTCAGAAGTAGTAGAGGTGGACGAGCGAGTGGACTCGCTTCTTCTGCGCATTCTGACGCGTTTCTGCTGCGACCGGGTGTTGTTTCGCGGGGAGCGCGACGTCCAGACCCTGCTGCAGATAACGTGCGACTTGGCGAAAATCATGCAGACGCGCCCCCACGCGCGGACATTGCTGGTGTCGATCCTCGAGGCCCACGGTGCGACTTTCACCGCAAGCTGGCTGCAGAAAATTCAGTTCGAGCCGTGTCAAGCCGGGTTCTGGAAGGAACTTTTTTCGCGGTGGTCTTGTGCCCCAACAACTACCGGAGGTTATTCGTGCGAAGATGATGGGCAACATGGGAATAACAATAAGCTGCATTTGATGTCGCTACCAACCGGGTTGACGAAGAAGGCGCTGCTGCAAGCGTTGTGGAGCCAGGACAAATCCGTGGTTTTGGAAACTCTCGCCCTGATCGAGGTATTGCTTGCAACCGTGCTGCCGCGAGTGATACGAGGCACGCAACTACGTAACAACAAGCAGCTCCGATTCTCGGAAAGGGAAAACAAGGTCAGCTTTTCGGAAAAAAGCGATGAGTTCGCCGAGGAGCTCCTCTCCACTGTGCCGGATTCGCAGGTGGTGCTTAGCATTTGCTCCTGGTGCCTCCGCTACGGCGAGTCAGGGTTTGTCGACCTGCTAAAAACTTCCTCCGTAGCAGATGACGAAGACGATCAGTTGGAGCTCCACGTGTCGAATTCGGCTGCTCGTCCACCTTCGCAGACTTCTTGTGCTGGAGACCATGGTCTTCCTGCGGAGGCTGCGGGGGGCAGCGGCGGAGGTTCATCTTGTAACGATGCTACCCGCGGCGGCGGGGGTCACCAGGCTGTTGCATTCCAGAAAGCGGGACAGGAACATCAGTCCCCGACTGCAGAAAGCCCCACGCCGGACGACGAATCCGGTTTGTTGTGGGAGCAGTGGTGCCGGACGGTCGCAGCCTACCTGAAATTGAATGAGGTTACCGGAAACCGGTTTTCAGGAGAGAAGACCACCAACTTCAGCTTCGCCAAGTTGCTCACGGCAGCACCCGCCAACGGAGATGAAGCGACAACAGGACCACGAACGAGAGCAGGATCATCAGCACAAGAATTAAAGCCTCGAAGCGACCACGCCATCCTCTTCGGTGCGAGTGAGCGGAAGATTCGCGCGTACTTAGACTTGGTGCAGGCCGACGTGCGCGCGAACCTTCTTGCGTCTACTTCGTCTGCCATGCCAAGTTCACGAAGTGCGACTGGGCTCAAGTTCAAGAAGTCCGGCGCCTTCGCGTTCGTCGACGCCCTCCTGCGGCTTTTGGTCAGGGAGGGGGGGGGAGGGGGGAAGTATTTGAGGGAAACGCTGTTCCGGATGTTATGCGTTCGGGAGGAGCTGGGGGTTCTGTTCGGCGGGAACTTGCTTGAGGTCCAGATCGCCTACTACTGCTTCTTTTCCAATGCAGTAGTACGGCGCGATATCCACGACCTCGGACATGCGTCAGACGCGACGACTGGCGACGCCCATCGGACGACTACGAGCACCACTGTGACGTTTCTGCGCTCGCTGTTTGTGCGGCTTTTGGAGGAGGCGGAAACGATCGCGAGGAACATGAACACGGACGAGTGGGAGGACGAGGTGTCGCCGTTTTTGCGCGCGGTGTGTCAGCGGATCGTGAACGCGTCGTACCAACGCGAAAAAACGATTTGTACGAAGGCGGCCGAAAACGGGGAGCATAACCTGGAGGCAGTCGTGCTGCAGGGGACGATCCTCGCCTGCGCGACTCTCGATTCCAAGGCGATATACCTCCTGGATTTGCTGAATGACTTGTGGGAGAAGAAGGACGCCTACTTGAAGAGAGAGCTGGAGAAAACAACCCTGCTGCGGGGCGTGGAGGAGTACGAAAAAAAGATGGCGGCGAAACAGACCAACTTCGAAGGGAGGGAAGGGGGGAAATGTGCCATTTTTTGCGCCGAACTGTTGAAAATCGCCGAAAGTAAGTGGAGGAAGGGGGATGAAGCGGGAGTTGCGCAGGCCAGCACTTCTTGTTCCAACATCAACGACGTCGTGTCTCAGCTGACGCGCTGGTGCCCACTGATTTGCCTCGTGGAGCGCGCGAATACGATTACGATTCCGGCGGGTCCGGGTTCATCTTTCCCTATCAAAAGTAGTTTCTTCGACAATGAAACGAATCCAGCTCTTCGCGCCCATGACTGGAGCCTGCAAGAGCTGAGCTTTCTGCTGCGGCGTCTGGGGAAGAAGTTTTTTCAATGTGGTGATTTTGATTTACGCGATGAGGTTCGCAAGTTTGTGGGGAAAACAACGAGCAGGAGGACCTCCCTCACAAGCACGACAGTTGACGAAGATCGGCCAAGCCGGGTGGAGGTTGCAGAATTTCTGGAGCTCCTCGGCAACGAGTTATTACATTTCCTCAAGTCCAAGCTCGCCGAAAGAAAAAAAGTTGCTGAGAAGTGGCCAAAGCACAGCACGAATCGGAGGCACCTGCTTGAAGAGGAGGCAGAACTGGAGCTGCTCTTGCTGGAGATAGCGGGGGGCGAGTTGGAGGTATCTGCAGCATTGAAAGCCGCGGCGCGAGACCACGCCTGGGCCGTCCTGTTGGCTGCGCCCTTGAGGGTGACCACGACGACGACGTCTCGTCCGACTCCCGTATTGACCACGGCCACGGCCATCCGAAGCCAACAGCACGGAACAAGCCGGAGAGACCACGATCGCAACGAGTCGTTGACGGAAGCCGGAGAGAACCGGATTTTCGTCGACGGCTGCCCCTTTGTTGATCCTGTCCATTGCTACCTCCTCTTCTTCTTGCTGTCGAATGCTCCGTCTACTTCATCGTCGTCGGAAGGTACTACCTCGCAGGCGTCAGAGCACCTCGCAGGCGTTATCCGGAAGCTCTCTGGCTCTCCCTGGGCCGCTCATCTCGAGGTGATATTTCTCTCCATGATGAAGTTTCTCTCTGTAGAAGAAGATCATGAGGTAAGTAGACCGCCAGCAACATTTTCCCCGGGGGCGCGGCCATCAATCAACAACAACTCGATGAAGAGGAGGACCATCGCCGTCGCTTTCCGCCGCAGCGACTTTCCCACCGCCGCCTGGCTGGGGTTTTCGGGCTCGGGGGAGGACCAGGACGAAGAGCTGCATCGGCTCCCGGAGATTGTTTTTCGACTGACGCCGGATGCGTTGACAGGCATTCTCCGGATGATCGCAAAGCTCGTGGTTCACTGGAACGGGTGGAGTGGGCTCGCGGTTTTGTTGCTGCTAGAGGTCGTCGCGGAGGTCAGGAAGTTCCCCTCTTGTTCCCCTGCTGAAGTAGGGGGTGGAGCAGAGATCAACTTCAGGTCTGGAGATGAACCAAAGAGCCGCGAAGGTGTTCTTGAAGGCGAGGACTTTCATCTTGTTGGGGACGAAGAAGTGGACGATAAAGAATCTCTCCCACGGGGGAAACAGGAGGACGAGGGATCATCTACGACACAGGAGGACGAGGAATCTTCTACTCTCGAAGAAGCCACCGACGCGAGATCCCTGCTGTCCGCGTTGAAAAGCTTCTGGCGGAAGAATGAGCGTTTCCGCGACGCGATGTACGGACCACTCCGGGATGGTGAAAGGCAGATTAATGGGGTGAAAATGCAACTGGAACTTTTGGCGCATACTCCGCCAGACTGGCTGCTGGGGACGAATAATATTCAGGAGAATCTCTGCGCGTTATTGCAGGAGGCGGGGAGACCGATGGCCGACGGGGAGATGTGCTTGTCTCCTTTGGAAGTGCACAAGCTGATCATGGCGTATGGACGCGGACGAGGGAAGCAACCGAAATGTCTTGAAGCGTACAGCCGAAACTACCTGGCAGAAAAATTCCTTCAAGCGGTGGAGGAGGCGGATGAAGAGGTACTATCACATACATACATCGATGTCGATCGAGAACACGCTAGTGTCACTTACTTTAAAAAGAGCTGGGAAATTCAAATTCGTCTCTCAGCGGGCGGCCGTCATGAATGAACTGAATAACTGCTCGGCATAGGTTCCTTCGCGAAAACGAATTTTCTTTTTTCAGGTTTCTCTCCGCCGGTCGTTCCTCCTTGAGTCGCGGCTTCTCCGCGTCGCGCACCTTCCGCGGAAGAAGCAGATCTCTGCACTCCAACCCCTCGCGGAAGAAGCAAATCTTCGACTCCTCGCCAACTGGCTCCCGCTGCTGCACCCACGGGCTGTCGCCGCGGTGGACTGGACCCGATTCATTTTTTCGGGGTTCACAAAAAAGACCTCGGCGGATGAACATGAGGTGAAGGCCTCGGCGAACGAAGTGAAGGCCTTTCTCGACGCCCTGCCGGACGCCGCGGCGCTGCCGTGCGCGTTGCAATGGCTAATATCGACTACGTCAGTCGGGGATCGGAGCAGTGAAGAGGAAGAAAATGCAGACGCGAGGGAGGCCACGACCCTTCAAACCGCAGCCCGTGCGGCCCGACTCGCCCTGCTCTGCCCCGTGAGACTGAAGAGGAAGTCCGACGAAGCCTTCGTAAGGGTCGAGGTGGCGGAGAGCGGGAGCGGAGCTTCTTCCCCAACTCCGTCCACGACGACGAGCTCTACTTCGTACTCCCTCGACTGGGCCGTGCGGTTATTGGCGAAACACGCCCCCTCCTACACCGCGTCGACATCGGAAAGAGACGGGGACATTTTTTCGCTCGCAGCGTTAGTGGAACATGGATTCGAGAGGGTGCCGCCGATTTATAATGTTCTTAGCGGCGGGCATGCGCATGATAATACGTCAACGTCGTCACAGCCGGGTGCCTCTAAAATCCGTTTTTCGGAATCGGAAATGCAGCTGCTGCTCGTGCCGAGTCGGGTGCGCGCGACGATCGATCAGATGTTCACTACAAAAACCGCTCATCTTTTTAGACCAAGTTCTTCTGCAGGTGCAGCAGCGACATCCACTACGAGCGCCGGAACTGCTCCTTACGACCTGCGTTTTGTCTACAAATGCATTTTGATGAACCTCGAAAACGCCAGCACGCTTGATGTGGTGAAACCGAGCGCGCGAGGCTTCTGCCAGTCGGGTGCGGTGTCTTTGCTGCTGGCCGGGTTGGGTTCGGAGGATGAGGAGCTGCGGCAGATGGCGGCGACCGGCCTGAGCGGAGTACGCGAGTTGATGGAGGGCGAAGGAAAGGACCACGCGGCCGCTCAAGAACAGGAACATGAACAAGAACATCATCAAGAAGGTACTTTAGGGGAGGAGGAGAAGATGCCAGACGCTGAAGGACCGCGAAAGAAGTACAGTTTCCGTGAGGCGCCGCAGCTCATGCTGCTGTTGGACGTCACAAGAAACTCCCTCGCGCCGGTGGTTACAAATAACGCATCAGCTGAACTTCCTCGTCCGGAAACTACGAACAACAACGCCGATCTAGAAGAGCCCCCGACGAAGAAGCGCAAGATCTCTACTCCCGACATGGGCATGGAGAAAACCGAGAAAGCCACGACCCCAGAGGACGTCGGGAGAGAAGTGAAAAATTTTCCTCTCGCTCCAGCCGCGCTCAACCCGGTCCTCTCCGTGTTCCTCGCCAAGTCGTGTGAAATCCTCAGGTCACCCGAGCACCCCCTCTACCGCAAGGTCGGCAAGTGCTTCAACCAGGCACCCTTCCTCCCAACCGATAACTGCATACAGTCGATCTTCGAGCTGTTCTTCCTTTCCGACGACGTGGACAGCTGCCAAGAAGACAAGAGGTTTTTGCTCTCAATCCTGAAAGCCGCCGGTCCGCGAGGGCTGGAAATGCTGAAATTCGGCCAGGCCACCCTGTCCATGCTGCTTTCCTGGTCTAACGACCGGGAGCTGTGCCCCTTTTCGTGCTGGGCAGACATCGTCGGCGACAACGGGCTCCTGGGGCAGGTGCAGCTCGTGGCCGCCCATAATTCAGGTGGAGCGGATGATAGCAACTCTGTCGGGACAAGAACATCAAAGTCAAACGAAAGCGACTTCCTGTACGAAACGGGAATTCTGACGTGGTTAGAGGCGCAGGCAGAGCGAAAAAGGTGGGTGGAAACAGCGTTTGGAAACGTCAAGCTGTACAAGGTGGTTCTGGAAAAACTAATCGGGTTGGTGGAAAAATGGCTGGATGGTTGCTGGTCGGGGGGGCCGACAGCAAGGCTCGTGAGTGGGCGGAGAAGTAGTGGTTGTTCTTCAGGCCAGAGGGAAAAAGTTTTGGCGCTGAAAAGGATGCTTGTTGCGAAGAAAGAGGCAGTTATGCTGGAGATTAGAAGAACTGACAATTAAATCGGAAAAACTCAGCTGAGCAAATGGAAATGCACAAGTGCACAATGAATGATGCGCAGAAGATGATGATGTTGAAATAAATGCAGCAAGCTCGGAGCCGATTCATGGAACGAGAGCAATATACCGGTGTTCAGCTTCAGATGCTCCTGCATGATGTACGACAACCTCAGGAGATGGACGACGTGTGGAGGTTCCCATCGATCTAGTTGTACTTGCATCAAGGATCTTGCCTTTGGACGACAAATGCTCCATTTAGTTCCTTCCAGTTCCTTTTCGCGTGCTGTGCTTTATTTCCTTCCAGTTCCTTTTCGCGTGCTGTGTGGCGATCCATCGACCATTCGAATTCGTCCGTATGCGCTCGTGCTAGAAAATCCTCAGAGTAGAGTGATTTCATAGGACAAGCATGCTGCAAGTAGTCGCTCAGTGCCGTGATCTTGCGTGATTTTTTGACTCAGTAAAGTGTAAATGTAAATCTTGGTGGCAGTAAAAAAGCTAAACGCAGTAACATCGATCAATGCTGACAAAAAAATCCAGGAGGACTTCTAGGCCACCACCAACTTTTCGTTTTGATAGCTTGCGACGAACTTCATCTGAGTCAATCGTTTTGATTTTTGGAACCATCTTCGTGTTGTAGACCAACTCCTACTCCACCACAGGAGACTAGGACTAGCTACAGAACTCTAGCAAGAACGACCACCAGAACCATTCTTGTCGAGCAAGAACGACAACGACGCACAAGATCGAGAAAAAGAACGCCAACCTCGCGCCATCGAGAGTTGCCAAAAGCATAAGCATGATGCTGTTTCCAAGAACTCGGATCGGAAAAACCGCGCTCGCAGCGCTCTTCCTGCTGCCGATCAAATCTGCCTATGGTGCGATCGGCCGAGGCCTGGATGATGGCACGACCGGTAGTAAGGCTGGAGCTAAAGGCGGAAAGGGAAGTGGAGCTAAAGCTAAAGGTAAAGCTGCTATCGCTATCGGCGCGGAAAATCGGGTCGTGAGCAACATGGGTGGGGGAAAGGGCAACAAGTACAGGAAGGGAGAGAACGCAGACACCGCATCAAGCAAGCAGAATGTGAAGAGCATGCGGGGACACCAGTCTGCTTCCGTTCCGGAAAGGGCGGAAAAGGAAAAGCTGCGCCAAAGCAGCAATCGGCCTCCAGCAGCGATGTCACGATGCACCAATCGGGCGACATCACGTCGTACGAAACCGGCACGCTTTTGAAGTACCGAAACGCTGGTGCGGTGGACGACTTCAATGGACCTCAACACCAGCTGCCTGTGCCAGTGCCTCGTCAAGCGGTGCCTCAAGCCGCGGGCAGCTTGTCCCTGGCGCAGCATCTTCATAATCCGACGAACGTGAATCCACCGAATGGGCCAGGGGGAGCTTCTAGTACCGGATATTGGGTCGGAGGTGGCGGGGGATCCTCGGTGCCACAAGATGAGTACCAAAAAACATTGCACTTGATGCAGAGGGCGCTGGCGGAGGCGGCGGCCGCGCAGCAGATGAATTATTATTCCCACTGCTACATGAACATGATGAATCAACAAGTACATCAGGGGCAGCCGTTTTTTCAGCACAACTACATCGGTTCGGCAACCACAGCTACATCATATGCTCCTGCGTCGTCGTCCTGCGATAATTATTTGCCGAACAACTATGCGACGGCCCAACATTTCCAAGGACCACCTGCTGAACTGGAAGAGGCTTCCGAGGATCTGAAACGCATGCTGAAGGTTCCTTCCGTTTCAGGTCCTCGCACCACTCCTCCGCAAGTCCACCACCTGGCGGACGTGGAGGAAAGACTGCGCTCGAATCAGGAGACCGGACAAAGAATCATCCGCCTGGTCAAGGGCTTGTCCCTGGAGGACGAGGGGAGGAGCACCACCCTAGCAGCGAGTGGAGCAGGAAAGAGAACCACCCCAGCAGGAGCGTCTGTTCCACGGTTGACACAAGAACAAAATACACCGACGTCGGCGATCCTGTCCTCCACGCCTAGCTCTAGTAGTTCCTTTTCGCCTATTACCGGAGCGCCTCGGTCTCCTACTCCTTCTACCGCGCTGCTGACGAGGACGCCAGACAGCCGAGCGCCAATGCGCCGCCCTACCACAGCTGCCAGACAGCGCTCCACTGCCACTGCCTTTCATCTGGCTCCCGCCCAGACGGGGAGCGGAACTGCGATCACGCAAGAGCCAGCTAGCAGCGGCAGCGCGAGCTCCCCGACCACGGTCTCGCGGAATACGACCATGCGGGCCACTGCGGCTGAGTTCCACCCTGCTTTGCCTTTGACCCAGCAGCCGTCGACCCCCATGCCATCTTCGGGCTTGCGGGCTGACTCGTCGGAGTTTCAGCCGGGTGCTCCCCATTGGCCTGGGAGGAACGAAGTGGGTGGAGGACTTGGCCTGCTGCAGCGTGGTCTGGTCATTCCGGGAGCACCAGCTGAAGATGAAGGAGAAGCCCCCGCCCCGTCCGCGTCATCGTCGGAAGATCGGGGAAAAACCGGCTTGGTTACGACGGCGGGTGAAAGTCTGGCCGTCGTAACGTCGCCCCCGCCAGGGTTGGAGGACGAAGAACCAATGCCTCCTGAAAGCACCAAGGACGAGGAACCCATGGAAGTGGACACCGCGATGGAAGTGGATACCGAGATCACGGAAGAAAGAGTGGAAACCGCGTCGCCTTCCACCAAGCCAGCGAGTCCCCCCAACAAGCCAGAAAGCCCCTACCACAATCCTTTTCACTACTAGGAGTACTAGGGCGGTTAACGGTTCTTTGTTTCGAAACGTAAACGTATACTAAATCAGTCGCAGTGCCAGTGCGGCCTGTGCCAAGTTTCCTTCTAAAATGAATCTCCCGACCTGGTCGCACACCCAAGGTTCTATTTCACAAAAACCATAACAAGATCTGAACATCTAGTTCTAAGAGTACGTATTAAATTTTACGTTTCTTCGTCTAACGATAGATCATGTTGACGCACGAGTGGCTCTATCTTAGGTGATTGCGAGAGTTTTAGTTTACGCGAGCTCGACCCGAAAAATCGAAACGAATCAATTGAACAAACACCACAACGAAATACGGGTGTGAGTCGTGTGTAGATGCACTATGCATATTTTGAGTACTGCAGCAATTTTTACCGAGATAAGTAGTGGTGGATGATCCGGAGCCTGGTGTCAGCGTCAAACAAGCTCGCTGTCGCTAGAGGTCAAGCCAATTTTCGCATGCACCCACCGCTGTCGCGCGAAGGGTGGGTGGGTATGGAGCGACCAGAGCCAGCAAACGCAAAAACGGAAACCGTCACGCGAGGACCACGGACAAAAAAATTAAAAAAAAAAGCAAAAAACCATCGCACGACAAGCAGGCACGAGAGTACGATGCGAACGGTGGGATAACTGGGATGGCTCTCGTTTAACATGACCAAGATCGTGCGCGGGTCCTTCCACTTCCTTTCTGACGCGTGCTCGTGCTTTACGTGACGATCCTATCTATCAGTTCCTTTCCGCGTGAAAATGTTGAATTGAATTGAATTGCGTCGTGCCGATGACGATGGATCCATCACCATCGAACCCGTGTGAAAAGAAGCTGATTCTTTGTGCGTAGGTATGTGGTCCGTGTGCAGTGATGAAATCCTCAGGAATGCAACGAAGCGTACTCCTTCTTCTGCGAATCCTTTTTTCGAACAGTCAGGTAAACATCCCGACAAAAAAACCCTCAGTGGTGCGCCCCGAGCATGCCTTCTTGACAGCTTGACACGAGGAGATGCTTTTGCGATACTTTTTGATTGGTAGACACTTCAACTTTTTCTTCAAGAAATAAGCATAAGCTATAGCACCGCTAGAACGTGAACCGCTACCGCTTCCGGTACCACTAGCTTGCTACTAGTGCCGACAAGTAGGAGCATCGAGATCGACCATCGAGCACTCTTTATTCTTCATCGATCTTGTACTTGTACCTCCCTGCTGCTCTTGCACCGCAATTAACTAGGTGCGTCTTGTTGAAGAGCCGCTCTTTGTTAAAGAGCCACGTCGTCGCTCTTTGTGGCACATCATCATCTTCAATCGGAAGAACAAGATCGAGAAAAGCGACCGTGCCGCAGCTCACCCCCCGACTTGAAAAACCTCGGACTCGCTTCGATCGACAACTCAGGCATGCCGGTCATGATCTCCGCACGAAGGAAAAAAACCGCCCTCGCGGCCGCGGTTCTGTTACTGCCAATAAAGCCTTCTCGTGCTGCGGTCGGTGGCGGAGGGACCGGAATCGATGGCCGCGGGACCGGAGGAACGGACAGTGTCGGGCGGATGTGGAGCTCCTACAACCAGCTAGGAACAGCTCCCCAGCACACTGCAGCTCATGGGAATTTTATTGATCAAGCAGCAGCAGCAGCACTCTATGGGACAGGAGGAGCTGGCTTCCTCCAACAAGGGCATCATGGGGGGCAAGAACAGCATCAATACATGCAACCTACAGTTGTGCCTCCTGTTCATCAACAACATGGTCCCTTGTTCGCCGGACCGCAGCAGCTCTTGACCCCCGGAGCTCTGACACAGGCACAGCAACAGCCGCCGCTGCTCAGTCAACCGCAGCAGGATGCTCTTCGTGGCGCCCACCATGTTGGCACCAATCATTTTCAACAGCACCAGCACCAGCAGCAGCACGAGGTTGGCAATATTAAAGCTGGAACGGGAAGATCCAAAGGCGCAGGTGCGAAGGGGACCACCACCTCCACGCGGAAGTCGGGTCGGACATCAAAAGGGAACACAAATGCAAACCAGCACCAGCAGCAGTCCTCGCAGGCCCACACTCATCACTGGGGCACACCAACGTCGCCAACTGATCAGAATTTTTTCGGGGTCAGCAGCATTCAGCAGCAGCAGCCGGTCCAATTCGTCGACGTGATGCAGCCTGAACAAAACTTCGCACGTCAGTCTGAACAAAACTTGATGCAGCCTGAACAAAACTTGATGCAGCCTGAACAAAACTTGATGCAGCCTGAACAAAACTTGCAACGGCAGCAACGTCAGTACACAGATGCGCTCACGCGCCGCGCCTCGCAGCACTTCGATCCGGAGTATTTCGGACAACACCGCCGGATCGAAGTGCTGCTCGGCGCGGAGGACCCGGCGGGAGTGCCAAACCCACAGCAACCGGAGGCCGCGTTCCTGGGTTGGGGGGAGTGGAGGAGCTCTTCCCCAGGTGCTGGAACAGTCGGTGGCAATGGAGGATTTCTTTCCCAACAAGAACAGTCGGGTGGAGTTTGGTTTCAGGAGCAGCCGCCGCAGGTAGTGCAAGCCGGAGATGCGGGGTTGCACCGGCACCACCAAATAAAGCGGAACGCAGACGCCATCTTCGGAAGCCGAGCAGACATTGCCTCCATTGACGGCGCCCACTTTCTGGAGCCGGCGAAACAACCCAGAGTAATCTCCCCGTCAGAGCACTCCTCGTCCCCTCTGACAGGAGGAGTGCTGACAGGAGAAGTACCGCCACACCGCGTGCTCGAGTACGCCACTCCGCCCACCGTGGTCGCGAACGAGGCTCCGGTGCCGCCGGCTTTGAATGTCCAGAGTTCCGACCCGGATTTGCACCGCGTGGGCAAGACGTTGCTCGGCATGTTGAAAGGTCGGCAGGCCGTCGAGGGTGGTGGAGAGCCGAGGTTTGTTGATGTTGAGCCACAACAACCGGTTGTTCCCCAAGTGCACCAGTTGGCAGACGTCGAGCACAAGCTGCTCGGCACAGCTGTCCCTGCTGTACTCAACTCTGCTGAATTGTCCGCTGCACCTCCGTCCCCGCCTCCAGGTCTTCTACTTCGTGGTCCTCACCGCAGCCCTCCGCCAGCGCCTCCGTCGGCGCCCCCCGCATACCGGCCGACGCCGCAGCTCGTCCGCGGCATCTTGGCCGACGCCGCAGCTCGTGCAGGACAAGAAGCTGGCGGAACAAGAACTGCTTTCGGAAACAATGCGCAACAAGAAGTTGTGCCGCTGACCTCTCCGCGTCCGCCGGCCGCGCCGCCGGCTGTTCCGGTTCCGCCGACCGCTTTAAATGCTGTTTCTGCTGGCGAGCGGCTCGCTGGCAACCGGCTCTTCCAACAGGTGGTGTCCTCCGTCGGTCCTCCCCCCTGGAGAAAAGCAAAAGTCCCGATGGAGGTGGAGAGCCCCACGTCGCGGGCGATGCGGGCCGATTCGGCGGCTTTCCACCCGGGTGTGGAGAGGCATCGGTTCTTCGGTGAAGTTGGACCGGCGGATGTTGCGGTTGGAGCTGATCTGTTAAGGGTACGGAAAATGCATATTAGAAGAGCATACTAGAACCCAGTAGGTTTTTGCTACCTCCTTTGGTTTCTGGCCCATCCGATCAGCATGGGGGCAAAGAGGGAGGGGCTGTGTGGTGGTGGTGCTTGGGTTCTTGGTCCATCGGTTGAGAGACAGCGGCACGGCTACAGCAGTCGG
>RXOD01005333.1:0-14716 GCA_005223375.1 Amoebophrya sp. AT5.2 | reverse complement strand
CTGCGAGTAAATGCGGGTCAGGCTGCGTAGGTTAAGTGGGTTGCTCCCGGCAGCTCCGCGTGCGTGCTGTTCCGGCGCACGGGGATGAGTGAACGCCGGTAGTTAGCTATTATGTAACGCGCCCTGGGTTAGAAGCTTTTACATCAAACACTGCTGCCTGCTTTCAACCAGGTACTCGCTCTTAAGGATCCCACCGCGGCCCAACGTGTTCTACCCGCGTAAAAGATATCGGTCTTGCATGCTATACTCACTGTGCCCCGGCTTCGGCCACCCAGGGATGCGTGCGGCTTTTCAGTGCTGTCGGTTACGCGTGGCTCCGCCCGAAAATCAAAAGTGTAAGGGGAGCGGCACTGAGTAGCAGGTCGAGCCTCGCGGGTCAGGGTCCTTCAGGCCTCGGCTTCCCCAAAAAAAAAAAAAAGCCTTTTGAAGAGAAGCGTCCTCACAAAAAAAAAAAAAAGCGTCGCCTCTCGAATTTCCGTACTCGTTGATTCCGTTCTTCGTATCGAAAGTAATCGTTTCGTAGCTGCCCCAGGAGAGAGTTCCCCTGCAAGCGGCGCCCACCGCTGAAATACGCACACTAGGCTACGTCTGGGAAAGGCGCGGGCCGCACCCACCCATCCATCCACTATTATACTTTTTCCACGATGATGATGAAGATGATACGACTCATGTAAGTACTTGTGAATGTCATGCTGGTCGTCATGGTCATCGTCGGACGTCGTGCCATTCGTTCCGTTCCTTCGTGCTCTGGGCTACGTTAGGCTAATTTCTTCAGTATCTCTAGTACTAGTCGCAGTCGCTGGCTCGTCCGCGTCCGCCCGTGCTCACACTCGTGTTTGATCGATCAGTATAGGGTATAAGTATTTCATCTGCATCAAACAGGACCACTTGGCTCGAGCGTTTCCGCACCCCACTTGTAGTATTCGAGCCACCCATTTTTTTTGTGTCACTATGTATTCCACTTGATCATTGATTTATTTTTGGAAAAAATATAAATTGTTCATCGTCCTCCTCCAACGAGATGGTTCTCCGCAAGCGCAGGAATGTGCAGAAGAAGAAGCTCGGTCCCCTCCTCAATCGCGCTGAAGAACTGCAACACGACAGCAGCACGATCATTATAAATACCACGACCCCGCCGACGTCGTCATCTGCAGGAGCAAGCTGCGAGGCAAAACCGGACCCGCCGGAAGAGGTTCATCTTGTAGAAGAAGATTTTAATGAAGGAGGGGCCGAGCAGCAGCCGGGGGGCCGGGGGAGCAGTGATGTATCCCCCGACGACCGGGCGGAACAGGGGGATGTTGGGGACGGTCACGTGCCGGACAATGACGACAGCGACGAGGACTCCAGATCAGGGGAACAAGACGAAGATTCCAGATCATCGGAGAGTGACAACGAGGAGTCGGTCGAGTCGGTCGACATTACGATTACGTCCTCGTCCGAAGAGGAGGAATCCGACGAGTCCGCGGACGATTCCGCCTCCGATCTAGAGTCTAGCCTGAACGGCAAGAAGAAGAGCACGAACGGCGCAGAAGAAGAAGAAGAAGATGATGATGATGTTGATGGTCGACGAGGTCTCCTGGTGGACGTAGAAGCGGATAGCGGTTCTTCTTCCGAGGATGATCTGTCGGGATCTTCTTCGTCCTCCGACTCCGACGGCCGCGGAGAACAGCGGCCGAAGGAAATGATGGAAAAGAGAAACACCGTGAGCTCGAGCGAGACCATCGCGGGTGGGTCCAGCTCGGCCTCCTCGGGCGACAGCGGTACGGAAGATGCGAGCGTCGAGACACAACAGGTGAAAAGAAAGCAGCTCATGGACGATGGTATTAAGAAGTCATTTTTTTATTTTTTGAAATTTGAATGAAACCTCGGATCCAGTACTTCGACAATCAAGGAGGAGACACAACGAACCAGCAAGCATCCAAGCTTTATTAAGTTAGCTCCGAGGATGAGGAACAGGCTGTTTGTGGTTGGTCTTGGTTCGTATGCTTCCAATGGGCCACAACTGATAGATTCGTACTAGGGTATAAAATGTAAATTTAAATTTGTCAACATGCATCCTACATTCCTTCGAAACAGTCTGTGCCCGGGTTCCCATTTCGTGTCTCGGCCTCCTCATCGTCGCTCTGCACACAAGTTTCCGGCAGCTCGTGCTCGATTTCGACCCGCGGTATGGCGACTGGTACCTTCCGGCCGTTTATTCCCCCGCCCTGTGCTTCCTGCTGTGGCAGCTGGGCGTGTTGCTGTTTGGGGGGGCGGAAAAGCAAAACTACGTGCCGAAAAAGTGGGGCTTCCAGTACCGCGTCGAGGACCTGGCCAGGTGGCTGCACCAGCGCACTTCGGACGGACGCCTCCGCGGCTGCGTCCACTGCGGAGGCTTCAAGCCAGACCGAGCGCAGCACTGCAGGGTATTTCATATCAGTTTCTTTGTATTTAAACTGGGCGAGGGGGTGGGCTGCGCAATGGATTTTTGCTTGATTGAAGCCCTACCCGAAACGTAATAATGTCAATCGATCATAAATATGGTGGCTGCAGCTGTACCTATAGATACTAGTACGAAAGAAGAGTGCTCGACCTCGAGCTACTGTCCGCGCCAGGGCCAGGTCCTCTGCACCGACAGAAGAAGCTAAGATCGGCTTGTAAAGCATCGGACACGGCTAGATTCTATCATGTAAATTTTGATTTTAGAAGGTGCTGCGCCGCCTGCCTGGTCGTGATCGTCCTGAGAAAATGAATGAATTGACAGGTGACTGGTCGCTGCGTGTTGAAGCTGGACCACTGGTGTCCTTTTCTGCTCCAGACGGTTGGTTTTCACAGCTACATGCCATTTGTGCGTTTGCTCGCTACTGCGGTCTTTTTGCTCGGCTTCATGACGTACCACTTCTTCGCCGCCGTCACACAGGTTTGGATTCGGCAGTACTTCTTGCGGCACCAGGGCGGCAACCTCACCGTCGCCGTCTGCACCATCCTCGCCGCCAGCGTCCCCGTTTTCGCGGTGCTGCTGTGGGGCGTCACGGTCTTCCGGCTCGCGCGAGCCGGAATACCCACCCCTATCCGAGTCGCGGACGCGGTCGTGAACCTGCTCGCCCTTGCCGCGCTCTACGCGAACGAGCGGCTCGTCGTACCCTACGCCACGGAAAATTACCCCCCCACTTACGCGGTGACCACGCAGACGGTGTTGGGCTTTTTGACGGTGCTTCTGCTGTGCTTCTTGCTGTTCCACCTGCACCTGGGGATGAAGAACCAGACCACCTTCGAGCACTGGGCGGCGAAGCGGAACCGGGTGCCGGTCACGGACTGGTCGCTGGGAAGCAGGTGGAAGAACCTACGGAGCGCGAAGCTGGTACTCCACTGGCAGTTCTGGCTGCCGGTGGACCTGCTGCCGGTGGAGCGAACGGAGCGGCTGTGGCAAAAGCTTGTCGGAGGAGGTGGAGGACAAGGAGGCCGCCGGACAATGGCGAACCGACACAACGCGGAGGAAGATGTGGACATGCTGCCCATGTTCACGGAGGCAGAACTACGCGAAGCCGGGTACCTGTTCGACACGCTAGAGGGGACCGCGCGGGCGAAGGAGGCGGATAAGGTGGCGTGACCGGGAGCTGCTCCGAAGATGGCTAGAACCGACGGAGAAGAGTAACAGGCTGAGGAGCAGGAGACTGGCTGTCCCACCGTGGTGCCGCTCTCGATATCAGACCAGGAAGTGGAGGGAGCCGGGATTGAAACGAGAGCAAAACCCGGCCGGTGATGGAAAATAGTTTTTGGTCGTACCCCGAAGAGAAATTCAGCATCACCCACGTTTTGTTGTGTTAGTCTAAAACTAAAAAAATAGATTCCCCGCTCTTTTTTTACCGAAATAAATTTCGCTTTCGCTTCCCAGAAAATTAAGCGCATTCTCTCTCAAACGAGCAACTCTCTCATGTACTTGAGGCTGGCCGCGGGTCATAATGCGAACTTCGCAGAGTCAAAGAGTTTTACCAGTGTGTACTACCCATACCCTGACAAAAATCTATCCCATGTCTACCCCTGCTCCTGAGCGCACCGCAGCGTTCAACGAGCTCTAGCGAATTGCCTAAGTGAGTCGCGCACGTGAATTCATGTTTTTTGCACACGACCTTCCCCATTGCGGGCGTGCAATTGATCTATTAATTTTTGTGATCATGTTCATGAGTAGTTTGAGTACGAGTATAGTTCGAGATCGAGATTGAGTTGTAGGGACGCCGATGAAGACACATCGAATCGAATCGGTTGAGCTCTGAAGAAGCAACGTCCATGCATCGGGGAACGATCGTTGCGGGAGAGTGTTATTAATTTGTCTCGGGCTGTGCATTTCGATTTCTCTTCCGACGAGCCTACTTACCGGTATGAAGCAAGAATCTTCAAGATGGTTTGTTTCTAAAAACAGGGGGTCGTTGTCGTGGGTCCCCGTTACACCGCTAGTCTATCCTCACATGTTTTTGGCTGTGCCGCACATACATCGCTACAAGTCTTTGTTTGTGGCACCCCCGCAAACTAGGCATTGGAAATTTTGGTAGTCCCTCTGACTTTCTCCCGACTCTTTCACTGAGTGATTTTGATACCCGCATCATACCCTGTTTTGCAGCAAAGCCCTCTGCTATAGCTACATGTACATCGACAACCCGAACTCTGTTTCCGCGCACCTCCCTAGTCCGAACTTCTACATTGAACATTGATACCCGCACCGTCGATCCTAGGGCTCTGTAGTCTGTACTGCTACATCTGGACTGAGCAATTGTGTACCAAAGAAGAGGACTTGTTTTTTTTTTTTGAACTCGTCACTGCAAACACGACGTAAGTTAGTACTTCACTCACTGTCCTCTACGTTTGTAACAGCACTACCTACAACTACCAGGAAGTAGGTAACTAAGTCTAAATAAAAGTACAAGGAAAGATGTGGTATTCGGCTCGGTTTTGGCAGGATGTGACGGAGACGGAGTGTCGCGCCCGGTGGAACGCGAAGCTGGCACGCGAGGGGCGCGGGGCCAAGTGCCGGGAGCCTCTCCAGCGGGACATGATCCACGACACCGCATCCGCCGACTACAACGCACACTATGTCGTCCCAGCGAAACCAAGAAGTACTTTTTTATTTTGTCTAATAAATCCATGACCATGTCGATCATATTTACGGATATTTTATTTATTATCGGCGCCAGGTAACGTGCACAACTGCGCGGGCACGTTGCAGAATGGCTACGAGACGCCAAGGAGCTTCCGCGACTACGCGCCATCGGAGTCCGGATCCGCGGCAACGAGGAACGAACTCTTCGAAATCACCGACGGGTCGCTCTTCTTCGCGCCCAGCTGCGGATACTTCCGGTAAGTATAAGTATTTTGAATCATTGATTATCATAGGTACGTATGATGCATTTGCATTGATTTGCATCATGTTGATTCTTGCTTCGAGCCGCGCCACGACACCACACGACAGCATCGGGCAGATGAATCCGATGAACAACAACTCGAGCCAGTTTGCGTGCTGCAACAAGAACCCAGCGATGCAGCACTACGAGGGGTATGACTGGCGTTTCGGGAAGCGCGTGAAAAACAAGCCCGCCGGCGCGATGAGCAGGAGTGTGAGCGATTTGGACTTGCTCAGAGCCGTGCGGGAGGTGAAGAAGGACGCAGCCACCGCTGTGGCACACAGGCGATGAGTCAGTCGATCAGCTGCAGTTGCCCCTAACAACCCTATGACGCTCCGTGTCAATCGTGCTTCACGAAGCCGAGAAGCTAGGAGGGTACAGTGATACAAGTCCAACAATAAATATGAAACTGAAGGGTAAAGGCAATAATTCTCGTTTCTGCGCATACTACCATACCGATTCTTTTGCTTGATTCTCGAACGAAAAAAAGGACCACTCGGTACCAGAACGAATTTCCGGTTTGCACTCAGTTCCGCCCGTCGGAGCCTGTCCACATTTCGGTTTTTGATTTTGCAACGGAAACACCAGTAGCTCCGAGCTTTTTCACGTTTCAAAGATTTGTTTGTGACTGGATTTCATAATCCACGAAGCACAAGTTAAAGGTTTGATAAATGCTACGGGTCAATCGCCATATGTATACTAAGCTTGGGCCGTGTACTGGTTATCATATCCCTTTTGAACTGGTCGAGGAAACGCGCCTACAACTACATGATAAATGAATCTACCAGAGCTCAATTTTGCAAACCAATCGGCAAAGAAAAACGGCCCGTTGCGAACGCGGAGGCGATAAAAGGCTGTTTCTGTCGTGCGCAATAAATCATGTTCGGCCGTAGGAACAGAATCTTAATGCACAGCGTGGGAAAGAACCGGGAGAAAATGCTGATTGGCCTTCGGTGGGGGTGTCCTCTGTGGCAAGTCGATGCATGTCATTCTCGCGTTTCGTGTCGCCCAGGGTCGCCGTGGTGGTGTTGCTGTGATATGAAAAGAATTGACGACCACGGACTACTACAGCAGGCCGGTCATCCGCGATCTCGAGCATCGATCACTGGTCAGCCAGGTGGTTTGGGGTTGTCAGGGTCGGGGTCATCAATATTAAAGACCGGGGAGGTGTAAGAGCGTACTAACAAACTAGAACTACTAGTACAGCTGCAGTGATAGATGATCAATGATGAAATAATATACCACGGGTTGGTTGTGGCTGCTTAGCGGCTCATTGAATTATTCGCTGCTAGTAGATCTTCTACTGCTCGTTCCTCTTCTTGCATATCGCTAGTGGCCTTGCGGCGCAATGAATCCATCGTGAGCTCCTGCATAGTAATAGTATCGATGGGTACAACGGCTGCGGATGATCATCGAATAGATGCCGACCGAGTTGTTCGAAGTAGAGGAGGGGTCTTCCCGTCGTCCGGCACCCTGGCAGCTGCAAGCAAAAAAGGGCCAGATTCAGATTCCCGTGGGCTCGCGAACGCCACGAAGTGGTGAGAGAAGTCTGTGTGCGCCGGAAGACGATAGCGCAGTGAGTGGCGGTGGCAGTGACGAGGACGAGCAGGAAGCCAGCTTTTTGAGCGCAGCGAAAGCATCGGCAAGCTGGGCAAAACTGCGAGGCCGTTCACATTTCCCGAGATTTTTTCTCGAAGAACTTGTCAGCGGCGCAGGAGACCAACAACATTGTTACTGGCTGTTGTTGCTTCTTACTGGTTTGGCCGTCGGGCTGACTTGCAACGCGGTCGAGGTTGCGGTGGAAGCGCTGCGAGCCGCGGAGGCTGGAGTTGTGGGGTGCTTTGCGGGCGGAGGGGGCGGATTGGCATCGGAATCTTCCTACCTGTCACTCATCGTATCGCTGTTGGTGAACGCTGGGTACGTCAGTTGTGCGATTTACCTGTGCGCTGATGTGGAAGCCGCCCAGGGCACTGGCATCGCGGTGGTGCAGGCAGTGCTGCGGGCGCCGCTGCGCATGTCACCGGACATCCCGCTGGGGCAAGTCGATCAAGCGTGCCGCTCGGCGGGGGAGCATCAAATGGGGGGAGATAGAGGGTATGATTCCAATCAGAATACGGCCGCTCCACCATCTGTCACGGCCACGGAGCGCGCGCGCCCCGGAATAGATAAAGCCGCTGGAGGAGGTGGAGGACGAGGATCTCGTGGCCCCCAATTGACTCGGGCGGAGCCCGTCCAGCTTATCCCCCAAAGCAAAACAACGGTGAATTCGCTCCTGTCTCCCTCTGTTGGCGGCATGCGCGTCTTGGCGTTGGTGTTTGTGTTGGCATCGCGGCTGCCTGTTGGCAAACTCGGGCCGATCGTCCATGTTTCGCTTATCGTCGCACACAACCTCTCCTCGGCGCTGAGAACTCTCGTGTACAACTCCAACCACAACGATTGCTCCCGGCAGCGCGCGACGCTGTCTGCAGCCGCATCCGCGGGGATTGCGGGTACGCTCGGCGCGCCGCTCTCCGCGATCTTATTCTGCCTTGAGAGCATGACACCAGCTTGCGGAGGGGCTCTTGGTCAACTCTCGGACCGGACGTGGGGCAGTTTTGTAACCGCCGTGGGAGCGTGCATAGTTGTGTCCCGCGGCCTGCATTTCCTCACGGCCGCACGGGACGCCAATCCGTCGGCACGTTCGCCGGAAGCGGAAGTAAGCGCCCTACCGTGTCTCCTGCTTGCCGTCATCTGTGGAGCTTTGAGTTTCGCGTACCTGCAATGGGTTGTGGCTCCGACCGCGCGGCTGGCGCGTCTCTGGAGGGCCAGATTGCGCGCGACTCAGGATTCAAACGCGACGACCAGCGCTACCAAGGTGTTCCCGGAGACGAGGGGGGGCACACCAAGTCCGTATCTCATCGGGGCTTTCTTCGTCGTCCTCACAGCGCTGCTCACGCGGAACACGAAAATGGGGCTGGGCGACCAAGAAATCCTCAGCCGCATGTTCCAGCCGCGGGACCACTTGCACGTCCGTGAAGATTTCGAAAAATTGGCCGCCTCGTCAGGAGACAAGCCTGTCGACAACAAGTTCTTCGTACTGGGCCAGGAGGTGGGCGAGCAGATGGTGCAACAACCGGGGACAGCAGGAGCAGCTGCATTCACGGAATACGGCTACAGTCACATCGGGCGTCCTGGTACACGACTGGCACTGGCGTCGCCCATCATGCCCGCCCCGTCCTCGTCCTCAACTACATCAACAACGGGTTCAAGTAGAACACCCTGGTCCCCTTGCGAACTGCTCACTGTCATTTTTGTGAAGACGGTGATGGTGTCCGGGTGCCACTTTCTTCCCGTGCCCTTTGGTGTGTTCCTCCCGACGCTGGTTGCCGGCGCAGCGGTGGGGCGGCTGTTCGCAGTCGTGTGGCAGGTACCGTCGCCCGCCGACTCTCTCTTTGCGTCGGTCGGCGCGGCATGCTTCGCCAGTGCGGTGATGAAACAAGCGTCCGTCGCCGTCCTCGTGCTGGAGCTGAGTTCGTGGTCTATTTCATCAAGCGAGCAGCACAACTTCTCGGCGGTTCTCCTGCTCCTCTCCGTTTTGGTCGCGCACGGGACGGCAGGAACGCTGCACAGATTTAGCGCGCTAGCCGGGGCTCGCGGAACAGCTGTGCGGGAGCAGGAAGATGGCAGCGCTGACTCGCTGTACGGGATTGTCTGCCGCGAACAGGACTTCGTCACAGTGGTTGACTACGCAGCCGTGCGGCGGCGATGGGCGGGGCAGCACGCCTCGTCGTGTCTCATTAAAGAGGGGCTGTCTGGCGTAATGCGGCCCGTCGTGATTCTGAACAAAATTGGAGACGGAAACTCAAGCTCAGTCCCAGGAGGTGAAGTCGCACGGCAGCTGGCTACCGAAACTCCGATGGCCGTGTTTGCGATCTGCGGGGAAGCTGGCACGAATCACTTTTTGCGGTACGGCATCCACGGATTCGAATACGTAGCCGCGCTTCGTCGAAGAAGCGACAGTGAGCGGATGGTGAAGAGTAGACCACTAGTGGAAGCGGAAGGACAAGACGCTGACGCAGAGGCGGAGACTTTTAGGATCATAGGGAAGGAGCTAGAGAAGTGGAACTGTAACTTAGCAGTGGGTTTGGGCACGACAATCGATTTTGCGTTGGATCTAATGGAGAGGCATCAGAAAGAGTACCTCTTCGTTGAAGACGAAAAGAAGCAAGTCTGCGGCCTCCTGCACTACAGAGATTTTTTTCTTTAGCGCACATGTGAACCGTTCCCGAGATAAATCTGTGCATCTACGTGTACCGTGTAGTACCCCATGCTGATCGGGTCCACTTGGAGGTACTTCTGCTCGGTTGGTCCTACAAGAGCAAGCTGATGATCGTTTTTATAGTAGGCCGTGAGCGTGATCAAGATCACTTCAACTTTTCCGTGTTCCTCATCCTCGTTCGGCGCTAGGACAGTTCTTACTGCTATGCCTGACCACTGTCTGCTGGATACTGATACACCAGAAACTACCGGTCTTCATCGCGTAGATTTACGAAGCCCTTGGCGCAAAATGGAGATCTAGGATGAGCTGTGCGCCGGAATCGGATTGAATTTGGTTTGCATTTTGATAGCGTTACGCGATACGTCCCGGGCCGTCCGTCGGTTTACGACTGCCAGACCCAGTGCTACGAGCCCGGAAAAAAGAGGATTCTTTCGTCTGTGCTGCTCTGCCTC
Organism: Amoebophrya sp. AT5.2; assembly: GCA_005223375.1. Lineage (NCBI taxonomy): Eukaryota > Dinophyceae > Syndiniales > Amoebophryaceae > Amoebophrya > Amoebophrya sp. AT5.2. The sequence continues at coordinate 4,631 of RXOD01005333.1, read as the reverse complement.
TTTTCAGTTTCGATGTGCCCGTGCGATGCTTAAAAGTGTCGAGTCGGATTTCATTTGCATTTGCAACTAATGATCTTCATACACCATTTTTATAGAAGTAATGATTACGGACGATGTGGATGAGGATGTCGTTGCTAAAAGTGCAGTCTGTCCCACTCGGGAGTCGTCGATCGGTCCTACACGGCAACCAGAATGCAGGCCTTGTTGTTCCCTCTCGTGCGTGTCTATTGTTACGGGCTCCGCCCCCTCTGAAGCCACACCAAGTATACCTTTCAATTAAGCTACGCATCGATGATCGGCTAGTTACCTTGTAAGCAAACCCAGCTGTACTACTAGTACGTACAGCGTGCGTACTACAGGTACAGCTACAAGTACGAGCCCAAGTAGCCAGTAGTTGCGTCGTTGTATCCTTTACACACCCACGAAAAAATGCGGCTGACGACCACGGCGTCTACTCTGCTGCTTCTGGGAGCTGTGTACGGGAAAAAACTTACCTTTCGGACCCAGAATGTGGAAAGCTCCGGTGGCAACACCGAGACGGCGGAGAAGGCGAGCAAACAAGGAGGTCTTCCCTCATTTTTCATTTACTTATCAGTTTCTCATCTCTGGTGCCAGTCCGGATCCGGAACTCACGAACACGAAGTAAGTCGAGTGCGCGCTCTCTCACCAAGAACAACGAGCGAGGAAGCGTAAATTCTGGATAAAGTACAGATTTATTTTAATTTTCACGAGGTACGAAAGCAGCAGAAGCGGGTGAAGAAGCTTCCCGTGCAGGCGTGGAGCAGAAGAAAACCGCCGACACTACAACTCGTCCGGGAGCCAACACGAAGAACCAGCGCCCGCGGATCATTTTCGTGCAATGTTAGGAGCCGTCGAGAAACTCGCGTATATCATCGCCACCCACTGTGCTAGTTTTTGAGCGCGAAGTGCTGAACCAAATGTAGTAGGACGAGTAGCTCGACGAGCGTGAGCCTATGCTTACAGTAGAAGTTGCACGCGTCGTCCATAGCCGGGTGTATACCTCCTGAGAATGTGGTGGATATGCTCGGCCCGGCCAATAACGCAAAGAGTTTCGTTGCATAATTCTTTTATTGCTTGGCGAAGCAAGAAGAGCAGTAGCCCTAGGCTCATAGGTACTTCTGCAGCGGCCTCTTGCCTTGATATCTATAGCTAGATCGGATCCGAAAGGCCTGCCGTCGGTTCGTGCGTTTCTTCTCGCTCAGTCGTGATGACGGTAGGCCTCTCCCTTGAGGGGGGTGGGCTCTTGCATCGGGACGATCGCTGCTCTCGCTTCGCTTCGTGTAGCTCGGAAGATCGATATTGGTTTCATGAGTCTCTCTAGGCCGTCCTCTCTAACCAACGGAAAAAACCGAGATGAATCAGCTACAGCCTGTACAGGACTTACTGCGGTCGGACGCGTACGGCTACTCGGAGGAGATTCCGGAGAAGAATTTCGAGATCAAAAACCTTTTGGGAGGCAGCGCACTGTATGGAAGGTCCAACTGTGAAGTAAGCAACTACTTTCTTATGTCGAAGTTAAAGAACGTGGCGGGGCCTTTGTGTTTGTTCGGGTGGCAGGGGAACATTTTTATAGCACGCGCTCCGCGCCGGCGCCGCCGCCCGGCGCCAGAGATGCATCATTCTGGATGAAGGGGGGCGGCACACTCCTCGCTCCGCACGCCGTGCGAAGCACGGCGTTGGGTCGCACGGCGTTGGGAGATCTGCTATTGGGAGAAGTACTGCTACAGTGTGACCACCGCTCGAAACTCGTCACCTCAACCAGAGGGCGCAGGAGATGAGTTGGCGTCCGCCGCAGAAGAAGGCCAGCGCTGAGTCTGAATTTCTGAAAGCGTCAGAGGTCGGAGCAGGAGTCAGCTGTTGGCTTGGGATGAAAGTTCTATGTTATCGGACCCAAAAGCGGCAGAAAATAAAAAGGCCCCTTCAACAACAGCAGGTCACTCGCCGGGACCTTACTCACTTCATATAGACATAAGTACTTCATCATTCTTTGACTTCACGGTTGGGCACTTTTTCATACACTAGATGGTGGGAAGTTTTTAGCCGCGCTCGGCCCTTTGTTTCAGGTCCTCGCGGAACTCGCGGGAAAGCTTCCCCTGGGTCGGGTCGACGGCGCGGACGAGATCGTGCGAGTCATCGGGCTGGGGCATACAGGGCAGTGGAAATTATGGACAGCGTTTCGCGACGTATACCCGGAGGAGGGAGAGCGGGCGGCGATCGCAAAAAAGTTCCTGGAGCAGATGGGGCGGACGCAGGATTAAGGAAGGGAGCAACCCACTTCGCTGGACAATTTTTGGGAGTGCGAGTCCCACGGGAGGGCCTGTATACATAGATTGATAGTAAAAGTATTCTCTTGAAGATGATTGTGGTGGGTCTTGTGTTTCGCTTTCGTCCCATATTTTGATGTCTTCCAAATATTTGGTTCCCTGCTCGCGGTTTAGAGATAAGAACGGCGCAAGTACTGCAACGTGAGTGACGGCCAGGAGGAGCCACGAGTTTGCCGGTGTATGTTGGCTCGTATTTCGTCTCGTATTTCTTAAGTAGATCTCGACAGCAGCAAAGTGCAAGTTAGCAGCACCCCAGAAATGCTGCTGAAATTGGGTTTTTCACCCTTCCAACGGGGGGACGCCGACTCGAAGCGTCCGATTCACGTGGTGTGCGACTACATGGCGTTGGGGGAATCCATTGCGGGACTGTTCGCCGAGTTTGTGGACAAGCCTGCAGCGGGGGTCTTCCCTCCCGGAAGCAGAGTGACCCTGTGGGCTGGTAACCCTGTTGGGATGCTCTCGATTCATGACATCTCCCCTCCAGCTGCGGTCGCCGGACAAGACCCGTCGAAACGCGCAGTCGATGTGGCCGCCGCTGCGGATCTCGAGAAAGTGCACTTCGCCGCCGTCGCGGGGCCGTACCTTCCCGGAAAAAGCGCGGGGACGGTGATGCGTAGATTTTTTGGACTGCCACAGGGTGAGTTCCCGGATTGGTTTTTATATCCCGCGAAACGCATCCACGACTCTGTCTCTCCCTGGTTCCCAACGACTGCTGCCGCGATCGACGGTCCTGACTACGAAAAAGTTGTGGTTACCGCGCGCCCATCAAGCCGCGCCCAAAGTAGACACTCACAGGGCTTCCGGAGGCCGTCGTTCACGGCCTCCGGGCAGCCTGTGAGCGTCTTTGGGAGCGGGTTGGGCACGGGATACGAAAGGAAGGTCACCTGGCTGAACGCGGTAGGAGGGGATGAACGTGCCCAGACATTTTCGAAGATCCCCACAACCGACGAGAAGGGGAGCCAGATCATGCAGGAGCTTGAGGCCGAGGGCCAGAAGGGCAAAACGGTGGTTTATGTCGCGTTTGGTACGTTCGCATGGGTCCCGCTGAAGAGCTCAGACGGGAAGCGAGAGCCGTACGCGGAGTTTTTGGAAGATTTGTTGAGCCTCGGCGAAGATTTCGTGGTGGTAGTGAGGGTGGCTTTTCGGGAGCCTGAAACGCCGCCTACCGACCCGCTCCCGGCTGGCCATCGGAAACCGCAGGCCATGCTGGACGTGCTCACCGAGAACCGCGTTTTGCACACAGAGAAGATGAGCCAGGCGAAGATCATCTTGTACGAGGAACGGTTCCCGCAACCAGCCCTGTTCGCGTCGCAGCAGTTGCAGCAGTCGGGTCGGCTGCTGTTTGTCACGCACTGCGGGGTCAGCAGCATATCGGAAGCGCTGCGAGCCAGAATTCCGATGGTCACCGTCCCTGCCAAGGCGGAGCAGTTTTGGAACGCCCAAATGCTCCACTCCCACGGCTTAGCCGTCGACGCTTCGGCCGCCGGGTTCAAGTTCAACATTTTTAATGAAGTTAAGCGGGGCGACGGCGAGACCCTACTTATATTCACTTTCCTGCAGGACATAAAAGTACGTAAGTAACTTTACTAGCTATCGATACCTTAAAGTTGAAGTTTAGCCTAAACCTTTCGCCGAAGGGAGGGTGATGGGCTTGGGCTCCCATACGTCCCCGTGCCATACTTCCCGGGCTCAGGATGACGATGACGTCCGGGGAACGTCTGCGCTGCTTGTTGTATCTGGTGGTCTCAGACGTATCCGTGCGAATTAGTTTGTTTCTCCGGGCGGCTCCTTGGGCAAGGTGTAGTTCTGGAGAGCATTGGCGCAGAAAAGCGACAGCCAGGAGGCACTAAGAACGTGGTGGCCGCGGGCTGTCTCTACAACTATTTTGAAATCGGCGCGTCGTGGCCGCGGTGTTCGCTTGATTTCATCTACTCTCGTGTTTTTCTTGTTTATTGTAAAGTCAGTGAAGTAGGTATTGTCTGGTTGGAAAGTGGGCTCTCCATCCCTCTAATCTTGCGACTGCGCTCTCGGAAAGACTGGTGCTCTCGAACTCCTCCCCGTCGATCGCGACAGCCGTCATTACCGCGGCCAAGAACGCGGAGAAGATGCGGGGAAAAATTGACCAGTTCGCGAAGGCAATGGGGGAACGCTCCGTGGGACCCAGGCAGCTTGCGGATATGCTGGTGACGTCAACATCGGGTGTGAACTAGAGGAAGGACGACGGCTCGTCGAGCTAGATGCAGCACGTCGTCGAGGCATTTTTCCGATGCGCGTCGGGCTGGCGGG
>RXOD01005332.1:0-14726 GCA_005223375.1 Amoebophrya sp. AT5.2 | reverse complement strand
TTGCTACCCCGGGTGCCTACGGTCGTTCCGTTCCCATTCCTTGTCGGCTTGTGTCCTGCGTGTTCTTCTGTTGTTTGCTTTGTGGCTATGTGGCTGCCGCGCGTCGTGTGCTGTTTGCTCCCTGCTTCTTGCCTTTCCCTTCCGTGCTGTCGCCGTTGCCCCCCCCCCGGTGGCGTCTTGTGTCGCACGTTTATCGGTCTTGTCTCCACGTTGTTCGCACTGTCAAATTTTTCAGAGGTCAACCGTGCTTCCCATGGGCGTGCATCCCGGTGGGGCTTTCATTTTGTGACTTGCCCTCTGCGCGCGGTCAGCGGCTGTTGGACGCCTCTTCGATACTCTCTTGTGGCCTTCCTGTTTCCTTGTTTTCTTGCCTCCGTTAGCGTTCTCGTTGCAGCTTTGGCCCCTCTCCCGACTACTCTGCTTCCGCCCTGCATGCTCTGTCCTTCTCCACTTCAAGCACCGTTCCAGCGTCTTTGACCCTGATTTCGTTTTGCTCGTTTCTGTTTGCTTTCTCGCTGATGTGCTGCGTGTTAGGTTCGTGGTCCTTTCGTGTGTTCGATAGCACGACTGCAGGCTGCTGCTAAGCCTCGATTTCTAAATGACACAATTGCTACTTCGATGACAAAGAGGGAAGACGATCGACGCGCCACGGGCGGTAGGAGAAATTCGTGTCGCACACCCGCGGATCTGAGGTAGCACTGAGCGGCACAAGCATGATGTCATGAATCGCCGTTCTCCACCACCGAGAGTAGGCTGAGCATCGGAGTTCCCCACAAAAAGAGTGAGCTGTAGATGCGAGTGGAAGTCGAGTGCTTCTTCGGTGGCGTGAAAGGATTTACGTGGTGGCGTCCGATACTCGTGACGTTCCTGTGACCTCCGCACGCAGGAGCGCGCCACTTTCTTTTTGCGAGACCGAATAGATACTTTTGCTTTAGCTCTTGTTTGTCCCTACCTTTTCGTAAGTAGGCCAGTTGCTTGAGCACCATTTTAGGCAAAGTGAGATACCTTCGGAAATGCAAACGATGGCCGCCCGTTCGTCCTCTGCACAGCCACGGGCTTCTGCATTTTGAGCCGGCTGCGGGACCGCTTCATTTTGACATCGATTTGAAAATCCGAAACGGAACCAAGAAGGACAAGCCATGAATAAGTACGAAGTTGTCGGCGTGGTTGGTGAGGGCGCCTACGGAGTGGTGCTGAAATGCCAGAACAAGGAAACTGGCGAGCTGGTCGCCATCAAGAAGTTCAAGGAGAGTGAGGACGACGACATCGTGCGCAAGACGACTTTGCGAGAAGTGAAAATGCTCCGCATGCTGCGTCAAGAAAACATCGTGCAGCTGAAGGAAGCGTTCAGACGAAAGGGAAAACTGTATAGCCACCTCTATCAGGGATCCGTTGTACCTTCACGACCGCGTAAACGACTAGTGCATGAAGCTTGCGTGATTGTTTTCACAAGGTGTTGAGCAAATCAAATTCTCGCTGCGAATCCGTCCAGTGGATGGCACTAGCGCAGGCAGTCGAAGATTGACGTAGCTACCACGCCCTGTATACCATCGAAGCTCAGCGGGTAGGGGGTTGACTCAGTCCCTCCATCGCTGTGCACCCCCGAACGAAAAAAGGTACCTCGTTTTCGAGTTTGTGGACAAGAATTTGCTCGAGGTTCTGGAGATGTTTCCCAACGGAATCGAGCCGGATGTGGTCACCGTCGTGGTGTGGCAGCTCGTAAAGGCGATTGAGTACTGTCACGCGCACGACGTTATCCACCGTGACATTAAGCCGGAGAACCTTCTGATGAACATGGAGGATCGCACGCTGAAGCTCTGCGACTTTGGCTTCGCCCGAACCATGAGCAAAAACGCCTCCGAGCTCACGGACTACGTCGCGACAAGGTGCTTCATGTATGCTAGAAGTCTATACGATAAATTATACTTTCAGGTTTTGCTTTTGCTGGTTATAGTAATCATCAATCATCCTAGGTGGTACCGCGCTCCCGAGCTGCTGTTGGGGTCCACCCGGTACGGGAAGCCCGTGGACATGTGGGCCATCGGCTGTATTATGGGAGAAATCCTCGACGGGCAACCCCTGTTCCCGGGCGAGACGGAAATTGATCAGCTGTTCATCATTCAGAAAATGCTAGGCGCCATCACCCCAGAGCAAATGGAAATGTTCATGCGGAACCCCCGCTTCATGGGACTCAAGTTCCCCGACATGAGCAAGCCAGAAACGCTGGAAAAGAGGTCCTTGCTTTACTTAACTTAGATAGTTTTTTCTTTCACCATGATATGCACACGTCGGGGATCGGCAAGTTTTGGTGGATTTCGTGTACAGGTACGTCGGGAAGATCCCGAAGCGGTCATGGATGAACTTCATGAAGTGCGTCTTGAAAATGGAACCGCGAGACCGCCTCGACGGCGCGCAAGCCGTTGCGCATCCAATGTACTTTCTTATCTGGGCTTACTATACGTTTACGTACATCCATCGCAAATAGCCTCCACTACTCGCTCCTCGATGTCGGGTATCTCGTGTGCGCCATCGCGCGCAGTGCCGCTCGGCGCAGAAGAATGAGTAAAGCTGACATCCGTTCATTATAGGTTCGACGAGTTGCGGCCGAAGTCCACGAAGATGGACAGCCCCGAGCGGGGAAAGAGCAGGGAGCGCGGGCGAGAGAAGAAGCTGAACAATTTCAACGACGGAAACACGACGTTCAGGCAGCTAAACGAGCCAGGGATGTCGGCCACCAGCAACGGATTCTACCCGCAGAGCGTATCAGCTGAGTTTTGTGACTGCTTCGAAACAAATTTAAAATTACATAGCTCTATTTTTCTGAATTTCAGAGCCGTGACAACTAAGTAAACGATATCGTCCGACACGACCAGGTGCAGCAGCACCCGTCGGCGTCCAGTGGGCACCACAAGCCGAGTAAGGAGTACTACCGCCCAGAAGGATTCGAAGCCCCGTACTCGCGCAGCAATCCAGGCACAAGTCACGGCGCGCCCGCGCCGCAAAAGTTCGATGCCAGCGCACGTACTGCCTATAAACTTGATTCACCAATTCCAATCTCTTTTGTGTCGCGCGGTCTCTCTTTGTTTCAATCCTGCAAGTTACATGCGCGTCTACTTCTATCTTCTGGGAACAACCAAGCAACGTACGAAAACAGCCTTTTACTCTGGCGCGGGCGGCGACAACTACCAGTACGATTACCAGCGCGGTGGCGAGGACTTCGACGGCGGGACGGGCGGCGGGCCCATGTTTCCTACGGAACCATACCAGTTCGGGAGCGCCGTCGCGCCCGGCGGCAGCCATCCGCTTGACGTGAACATGGGTGGCGGTGGGGGCATCGGGCATTCCATGGGTCCTCAGACCGGAATAGGCGGCCATTCGATGGCCCAGTCGCAGCAGGCGCAGCAGTCGGGTCAGGCCCAGAGCCAGCACGGCGTCGTACCCGGAAACGGCATGGCCGCTGGATCCTCGGGAGGGCATGTGCTAGGGGGCATGGGCGTGAGCAACGCCGGCGTGGGTAACGCGAGCGGCCCGGGCGGCGGTGGCGCCGTCACCGGTTCGAGCCAGGCCACGGGCTCCTCCAACGCCGGGCCCGGCTCGCGCGGCAGCAGTTTCGCAGAGATGGCGGGAACCGCGAGCTCCTCTTCCGCCACCCGAACGAAGGCGAAGAAGCCGAAGGGCAGCACCAGCCGCTCGCGGCAGCACGGGCACCCGAGCGGCCTAGGGGTCGTGGGCCGCGACGCCGGAGGAGGGGGCGGGGCCGCGGACAGTCTCGACGCCCCCAATCTGAATGCGGACGTCGAGGCGATCATGCGCACCACAACGAGCCGGGTGGACGGCATGAAGTCCTCCAGCAAAAAGATGTCTTCGTCGGGGCACCACGGCCCGGGGGGACTGCACGGGCACGGCCCGGTCTCCAGCAAGATGCGCGGCGTCTCCGGCGACTTGGTAGGCTCCCAGCTCGTGGGGTCCTCGCACGGCCGGCGCGGCGATGTGGGCGGCGGGGTGGTGCAGCACCTAGGAGTCGGCAACAACGTCACCGCGCAGCTGGAGGACACCTACGGGCGCGTGCTGCCGCACATCGACACGAGCGGAGCAGGGAGAGGAGGGCAGATGGGACGAAACCACGCACCGATGGGCGGGGCGGAGAACGAGTGGGACGACCACTGGGCAGGGGTGTTCAACCACCCGTATAGCCTGCCGCCCTCCAGAGACCTCGTCGGCGCGCTGTCGAGCCGAGACGGGACCAGCAGAGATGGACGTATCTATTTTATTAATTAACTTTCCCCCCGCTCGTCAGCATAAAGCTTCAACCGTTGACTCGTGCCAAATGTAACTTCGCAAAGTCTACTGAACCTGTACCCGCTGGTACTCCGCCCTCTTACTCGCGTCGAGCGCGCTGTCGGATATATTAACTCCTTCAAGAAAATAGACGTGCTGGAAAATGGAGATGGACGTAGAACTTTCATAAACGGAAACAAGAACGAGGCAACGAAACAATGAATCTCTCACAGTTGGCGGGGGCGGGTACGGTTTTCGGGGGCGGCCGCTCTCGCGGGAAATACTGAACCATCGACGACCCAGTCGCGACGAGGACCGGTGGGCGACGAGCGATCACTTCTTCGCGCCGCCCATCTAGCGAGACGGCTGGGACTAAGGGAACGATTAAAAATTAGTAAGTGCACCCAATTTCAGGTTGTTCACCGGTCTGAGGTTCGATAAACTGTAGCAAATTCAACCCCACAGTGTTGATGATGTAAAAAACGAAGTAGTGATGTCGCCACCGCGGCCCTTCCCCCCTCCTTGTATCTGTATCAACAATCGTCCCCTGCACTTGTATTCGAATGTACCAACAGCCAGCATCTACTTCCGGTACGTTTGGTCCGTCGCGCCTTCGCGCAAGGTCCAACGAAAATATTTTTGTGAATCTACAGATGCAACTACTACTCCAAATCCAAACTCCGAGTCTGAAGAACTGACGACTATATGAAAGACTTCCAGATTGATTAGATTTAGATGCGAAATTAGCTGCGCAAGAAAATGCGAAATTTAGCGAAGTGAGCCCGTAGCCCTCCACCTGCTCGCTCTTCTTTCATGCACGCGGAATCCGCGACGACGTGAAGAACCATTTTCCCGGGGCGGGATAGTCGAAGGGCGTTAGAGGGGCCCAACACGTAGAGCGGCTGCGTTCCGCGTTTTACACTTACTTACAGCTGCACCCGACCGAAAATAAACGTAGGACTCGTCCTGTGGTTCCAAATTTTTCGACAATTGCCTCACGAACAATTGCTGACTCATCATTTTGCGTTTCGTCGAAGCTAACTGGCTGCGCCGAGTTGTTATGACTTGGTGCTGTAACAACAGTGACTGTTGAGCTACGTTTCTCGCCATCTGTTTGTGGATTGGATCTGTAGCGACCACGAGATGGCGCGAAAATGGAGGGAAGGGGAGCGCGATGACTGGAGTCGCGCTGGGCGTCTGCCCTAGTAACGGCAGCAACGCGGTAATGCTGTAAGTAAAGGGACGCCCCCCGTGCAAGTGCTGAGGAAGCACGCATGTTCAGTTCGTGTATTGGAGTCGGTTTTCCACGCATGTTGGTGCAGGCTATCAGCATCGATTTTCGAAAAAAGTCGAGGGAAAATAAAACCGTTCGAGCCAGGACCTCGCTCGTGCTACTTGTAGCCGAAGGTTTTTTCCCGACTTGACGAGGAAACACTTCGAGGTAGAGGCATCGTCCAAAATTGTCGCCGTACTCGTCCGTATGTACTCGCACCAGCTCTCTCTCTCTCTCTCTTGGAATTGCCGTTTGTGACGCTGACGTGATTTTTCTGGTGATGCTCCACTTCGTGGTTTTCCTCTAGTTTTCACCTACTACCTTGTTTCTTATGGTGTTAAAGGGATTTAGGACTGAGTTGGTAAAGGGCTGCAAACGATGTCTCGCGCTTCGGGGATTCTCGTCCGCCCGGTGCTATGATCGCTACGAGTCCGTCGCCTGTGCGAAGGAAGTCGCACGCCGAAAAAGAAAATCTGGAGCTGGACTTCAGCCTGTATAAAAAAATAGAAATTCAAATTTATTTGCAACGAGCTTACAAAGGGAAGGGATCCATCTTCTGCGCCTGGGACTAGTGCCGAACCGATTGACGGTGGTACCGGAAAGGATCGCCGAGCCCCAGAGGACACACATCAACTGCGTTCCAGTCAAGAGCTCTCAGAGCAGCAGCCAGACCTGCAGCAAAACCATTAAAGGCGGCGCATCAACAACTTCAACTTCAATCGAGAAGAGCATCGAAAAACTACATCGAAGCCATGTACACGTTTTGGACGACCCCCAGCACGCAGTCGTGCCCGGGTCCACGGGCAGCGCACTCGTGCGACGTGATCGACATGAAGCTGTACGTTTTCGGGGGCTGGAACGGGAAGAAGGCGCTGAACGACCTGAACATACTGTCTGTGCAGGCCAACATCTGGACCGAGGTCCTCCCGAACACAGACGCACCCAGCGCACGGAACAACCACTCCACCGCGGTGGTGGATCAGAAACTCATGGTCCACGGCGGCCACGACGGAAACAAGTGGCTCGCGGACATGTAGCGATTCTATGTTGAGCTATGGTGAACGATGGAAATAGAATACTTAGATAGCTTTTCATCTGCTTCTAACATGTCTAATTGCTGTACGCGTTGCAGGTACGTTCTGGACACCAACGTAGACGGTATGTACGAAAAGCTGAAGTGGAAGCAGGCCAACACGTCTGGAAACCCGCCCGCGGCACGCGCGTGCCACACACTGACGCGGTTAGGATGGAAGCTGTACATGTTCGGGGGCTACGACGGCGCGAAGTGCTTTAACGACATGGACATTCTGGATCTGGAGACCCTCACTTGGATGCACCCAACCCTCACCGGCACGCTGCCGCAAGCACGAAACGCACACACAATGACGGTATGGCCGCATGGCATTTTCTGTGTATGCATGCTGGTGGGAAGTTCGCAACTTCGATTATGTTTTTCGGAATCTGCAGCAAACTTGTAGCCTGCAGGAAAAGATCGCGTTGGTGCCACCCACCTAACCTGTTCGACACAGATCCAAACATGTTGATCGCCAGGTGATTGGGGCGCATTTATACTTGTTTGGCGGGCACTCGGGGAACAAGCATCTCACCGATCTGCACATCTTCGATACCACCAAGCTGCAGTGGTCGCAGCCCGAGATTCTCGGGACACCGCCCCCCGGCCTGCGGGGGCACACCGCCACGCTGATCGGACACAAGATCCTTCTATTCGGCGGATACGACGGCAAGGGGAGGACAAACGAACTGTACTTAGTACTTACTGTTTTTGTTTAGTTTACTCGAACAAGGACGCACTCGCACACGACAGACCCTTGCTTCTTCTGTTGAGGACAGCGCGGGCAACACTGACCCGGCCTGTATTTCTCCAACAGGTACATCCTCGACGCGCAGGAGCGCAAGTGGTTGCGGCCCACCTGGCCGTCAGAATCGCCGCAAACGCCACCGGGGCGACAGCGGCATTCCGCCAGCCTGATTGGAAGTAAGCGCATCTACATCTTTGGCGGCTTCGACGGCAACCGATGGCTGCAGGATTTGCACGTCCTCGACGTCGGCCGTATGGAGGAAAACGACCTCGAGACAACAAGCGTCCACACGCTCATACAAAACCTGAAGGGGGTACTTCTACGTAGTACAAGCATACTTTCCGACCTGCAACAACTGTAGTACAAGCATACGCGTCCTGATCTACTGCGCCCTCGCTGTCAGCATTCATTTCATCTTCATTCAGATTTAGATGTGTCTGTACCCGTAGTGAAGATAGATGAGTCTCCTCGCAAGGAGCAGAAACAAACGACTAAACACGTCGACAGCTGCTGAATAACGCCGAGTTTAGCGACGTGACGTTTACAGTGCAGGGGCGGAAAATTTACGCCCACCGCGCCATTCTAGTCGCGCAGTGCCCGCACTTCAAGGCACTCTTCTCGGCGGGAATGAAGGAAAGTAATTCTTGCCATGTTATTTTTTGAGACGTTCAACAATAATTATGAATGAAGATAGCGCCACCACGGGCACGCTCCTAAGACGTGGTCGGGCCGGAATTGGAATTAGTGACCGCAAACACCCTCAGGTATCGAGAAGGAGATCATAATAGAAGACTGGGGTGAAGTGGCTTTCCTTGCACTACTCGAGTGGATTTACACGGGCCGAGTGCCGCAAGACTTGCCAGTCCATCACATGACGGAGGTGCTGGGCCTCGCCGATCAGTATTGCTATTATCCTGTTTATTTTGAAATTTTGTGATCAACCTCAACTTGAATTCCTCTTGATCACGATCGAAATCTGCCGTTTTAAAAGCCATTCGCCTCTGCCAGGGAACGGGGAGATTCGCGGTTATGAGTCATAGCCGCGGAGCTTCCTTTTCCGCTTTCAAACCGAACCTGCTGAGGAGTCCTCACACATAGCAGGTTGCGGTACGTTCTGGGAGGCAAGAAAAACGCAGACTGATTCTAATGCAGGCACCGCTGGGTGAGGGTTGCAAAAGTTTTGCGCCTTCATCCGTTCTGTAGCGGCAGTCTGTTTCGCTGTCAGTTTTCAGCTCTGATGGCAAGAAAAATCTCAACGAAAATAAAATGGCTTTCGATCAGGTCAGTGACAGCACGACCACACAAAGAAAAGCATTTTCCTTCTTTCCCTGACACCTCCAGGTACACCCTCGACTCCCTGCAGCACGTGTGCGAAAACATTTTGATTCACGACGTGGAGATCGACAATTGCTGCCACCTGCTGAAAATCGCGGACCGGCACATGGCGCACAATCTGAAGAAGCACTGTATGTCGTACCTTCTGAAGCATTTCGAAGCGGTCGCAAAGACCTCCACCTTCGAGGAGCTCTCCTCCGTGCCCTCGTTACTTCTGGAGGTAACGCGCGCGGCGGCGCAGCAGGGACCACGGAGTATCAACATGGGCGGCGAGAGCGGAAACTCGTAGATGCGGGAACCTATCTTCGACGAGTGCGATGTAGATCGGGGTTTTCGACGAGTGCGACGCCCCCAAGCACGCAGACGGTGTCGCGAAAAGCAGCCGCGATCGGAGTGGGCTTGCGCAGCTAGTGCTCCGGACTCCCCGCCGAACGGCGACCAACAGTCTGCACGCCGCTGGGAGAGGTCACTTCGTCGCGCATCTGCCTTCTCAATTTCATCCAATGTATCAGCACGGGAGACACGACACTGACGAGCGCATCAAGTGATGCTGCGTCGAAACCCAGGTAGAAACCGCAACATAATTCCTTTGCCACGGGTTTTCATGTGCGTGCACAGGTAGCACGACGACTCCGATATCACAGTTGCAAAAAAAACTACACGAGTCGTGATTCATAACCAGTTAGCTCACTGCCGAGTACCTGTTTTGTTTCGACTGTGCGTTGCGGTTTGCCTGCTTTAACCAGTGACAAAACGAGAGGAGCAACCGCAACGAGAGAACTAGCCAGAACGAAAATGCAACGAGAGGGGGGAGCGTTCTGCTTTCTTGCAGGTATAAGGTGCCACTATAAAAATATACCTAGTACTGGTAGTACCTCCACATGCCAAGTCCTACCTAGGAGTAGCGCCTCGCAAGGCAACCAAAAGGCAGCACCATGGCCATGGCGGAATTTCGATCGTGTAGCAATCACTAGAACATCTTCTTCAGGTGCATTCGAGAATGAAGTAAAGTTTTCTATTTCGAAGCCCGGAGTTGAGGTCCGGTAGGAAAGATTTCGAGGACGCCGATGTGATTTCTTCCTACGGCGCCTCGAGCTTTTACAGGCCTCACTCGCAGCACGATGTCGTCGTCGGCTTCTGTTGCTGATCACAGGAGGAAAGATCGCACCGTGCTGTCCGTTTCCACCGCCGGAGAGAACGGCATCCGCAGCAGGAGAAGAACGATGTCGATGTCGACGCGTGTCCTGGTCCGCGCAGCGGCGACTCTCTGCGGTCTCCACGCGAGTTTAGATCCGGTGATGAGGGGAGGTGTCCACGCGCGTCGTCGGTCTGCGATGGCCATGCAGGAAGAGACGCTGCTGTTTGCGCGCTACAAGATGGGCATGGCAACCGTGCACAAGACCGCGTACTGGGGCCAGGTGGCGCTCGGGGACCCGAGCCAACCTGGGCTGCAGCAGTACTTCAACGTCATCTTTGACACCGGCAGTGGGAACATGATCCTGCCCAGCTCTCTGTGCCACGGACCTGGCTGTGACCGCCACCGCAAATACGAGTTGACCGACCCGGCGGGCCAGGCCCTGGCAAACGCTCCGGGTCAAGAGCAAACGCAACTGCCCGGATCGCCGTCTTTGCTGGAGCAACAACAACAGCGCCAAAAACAGCGGCCTTCCACGCAGTACGTCACGAACGGGCTGGGCCAGACGGAGGCGCAGATTTCCTTCGGCACGGGCGACATCGAGGGGCGGTTCGTGCGCGACCAGCTGTGCGTGGGGAAGATATGCACGCCCGTGAACTTCATCGCGTCCGTGTCGCAGAGCGCCGAGCCCTTCGAGGCCACGCCCTTCGACGGGATCCTGGGGCTGGGGTTCCGCGACCTGAGCATGGGCGACGGGTTTAACATCATGGAGGACATCCACTCAGTGGTGCCCAACGGCATGATCTCCTTCGCGCTCACTGACAACGGCCCCTCCTCACTCACGTTCGGTATTAGAAAGAATATATAAGGCCCAAATTTGAACAAAGCTCGATGTTTTACTTTTAGCCGCATCAATATCAAACGCAATCTTTCTTCGTAAGTATTTATTGTACCGAAAATAAATTTTCACATCCGACAAATTTCAATCGATCTTCAGGCGGCTACCGCAAGGAGCTGTGTGGGTCTCCGATGGTTTGGGCTCCGGTGACGTATCCGTCGTACTGGCAGATCCGCGTGGGGGACATCACTCTGAACAACCGGCGGACCGCGCTCTGCCCGGCCGAGGGCTGCCAGGTGGCCGTGGACACGGGCACCTCGATGCTCGCGGGCCCGACGGCGCTGATCCAGGAACTGTCGCGGCGGGTGAACGTCGCAAGCGACTGCTCGAATTACGACCAGCTGCCCAACATCGGGTTCCAGATCGGGGACAAGGTGCTGAACCTGCGTCCCGAGGAGTACGTGGACAACGACAAGGGGGAGTTTTGCACCATGAGCATCATGACGCTGGACGTGCCGCCGCCGAAGGGGCCGCTGTTCATCTTCGGGGACCCCTTTCTGCGCCGGTTCGTGACGGCCTTCGACAAAAAACGGATGCGGGTCGGCTTCGCCGTGGCAAAAGGATCGGGCAGCGCGAACGCAATCAGCGCGCTCCTGACAGACAGGGACAGCGGCTTCGGAGAGGCTTCGGCCGCGGCCGCCGGGGAGGGGGTAGCCTTGGCCGTAGGAGCGGGAGAGTCGTGGAGAGCAGGGGAAGCAGCAGGAAGCCGCGATCCGGTCGAAGTGGTGCCCCTGAGTGCGGGCATGATGCGGACCCAGCCGGCCGACACGCCGGCGCCGCCGACAATGGTACAGCATTGGTATAGGAAGTGGTCGATGAAGGTGTGCGTTCGCTTGTAGGAAATGGTCCGTTGCGCGAGGGTATGAAGTACCAGTCTGGCATTATGCACGACTACTAACCTACATTGAGTTGCGAGAATGCGAAATGCCCATCGCAGTGGCTCGACACGACCGATGCGGACGAGCGGTCTCCGGGCTTTTCGACGGCCGCCCTGGAGCAGCGCTTCTACCGCGACGAGCGCGACTTCGACCGGGCCATGGCTCTGACGCAACGGAGTGCGCGCGCTTTCACCATGGAGGAGCGCCGCCTCTCGCGAAAGAAGACGCCGCAGCCGCCCACTGCACTAGACACGCGCAGTTTCCTGGAGCGGGGAAGCACCACCACGAGCAGCAGACACCTGCGGCGGAACGCAGCCCCGGTGGCGGGGGCGTCCTTCATGGAGCTGGACACCGGGATGGAGGACGACTTCTCGGATGCGGACCTCGTTACCATCGAACTACACAAGATCAAAGAACCGGTGGTCTGAAGGGCACGACTCAGGACCACCACTAGAGCTAGCTTTCCGCGTCTTCACCCTTCTGACAGCAAGTCTTCACCAGCGACGATTGTTTTCAACCTGCTGCGTTTTCCGGCGCAGTACAGAAATCGTTGCAGACAAATACCTGGGCCAGGATAGACGAATGGCCGGCTATTTTCAAGAATCGCGCGAGCGAAAGCGCATTTTCCGCACTGTATAGAAGTAGGAGAGGAGCCTTGCCTTGTTGAAAGCAGGCGTTTTTGCAGATGCTGTCCATCTAAACCGAGGCGTCCGTCTTCTTTGTACTTACTCGTGGAAAATGCAAATGCATTGCTCTTGCTTTTGATTTCGATTACCCACGAGTGTCCGTCGTAGTTGTGTTTTCCGTCCCAGAATCGGGGGATGCGTGCAAAGGAAGCAGTTCCGCGACGTGTCTGTGGTTCAGTGCCGATGCTTTGCCTGGCTTCGTAACGCGTGCCGTCCCCATCTTCCTTGATAAGTTGTGCTTTGTTTCTCGTAGCCATTTTGGCTCAAGGCACTTTTGAGGTTCGATTTTTTGGCTTAAGATACCTATACTTGCCGTTTCCCCCTGCTTCCCCCTAGTATTTGCTATTGTTTCGACTCCTCCACCTCCTGCTCCTCCACCGACAGAAACCAATAGAAGTATTTACTGCAGCTGAGTAGAAGTCCGCTTTGAGGACTTCGACTTTCATTTTCCACAGCTGCTCCTGCTGGAATTTTTGCGGCCGCCGGTCGCGAAATTAGAATGCACCGCCTTCCGCTTGGGATTTGCTGCTCGCTCGCCCTTCGTGGGTTGGCGGTGGTCGTGCCGTTCTTGAAACGGAGGAGGCACAATGAGGATGAGGACAGAAGCGCAATAGCGCTGCGATCGCGGCCCAAGGAGGAGGACGACAGCACGACCGACCAGGCCCGGAAGCTGTGGGAGGAGAACAAAAGCGGGCCGCCGGACCAGGAGGACCCTCGTCCCTCGACGTTGTGTCAAAGCATCGGGTCGTGCGCAGGAGATGCCGCAGAATTGGCAGCCAACAGGCCAGAGGATGAAAGAAAGCCGAAGAAAGCGGCCCCCAAAAATTCTGCGCCGGAAGACGACGTGGCGCAGCCCCACGCCGAGGCCGACGGAAAAGAACGGGACGCGGCAGCCGATGAAACGAAGCCGACGCCAGTAGGCGTCCCTGTTTTTGTCAATGATGTGGGAGGGTCCTGTCCACCAGGTCACAGGCCAATGACCAGGATCGAGTGCGCCGCTGGCCCGAAGATTGATGGAAAAAATTACCCCATGGCTCGCGAGGGTTGTGAGCAGGATTGGTGGCCGAACACGGGTTGTTTCACGTATAAGGGCGCCTGCTATTTCAGCACATGCGGTCGGGGAAGGCCACAAACAACGAAGGGCCCTCATGGTACACTTCACAAGGGCATCTGCTTGCCCTCGGGGACCACGAGCCTCCAACCGATTCTCGAAAACGGCAAGTACAAACCGGAATGGAATAGCATCGACTCGCGGCCGCTGCCTGGGTGGTTCGATGATGCCAAGTTCGGTATCTTCATCCATTGGGGTGTCTATTCTGTTCCAGCCCACGACGGTGGGAGAGAAGCCGAGTGGTACGGGATTGACCGGTATGGTGGCCAGGGTCCGGGTGGAGTTGAGGCTGGCAAAGCTGACGTTGCGGCCTGGCAGACACAGCATTACCCAAACGTCAGGAAGTACGAGGATTTCGCTAAGTTGTTCACCGCGAAGAAGTTCGTTCCTGCGGATTGGGCCGGCTTGTTTGAGGCGGCCGGCGCCAAGTATGTGGTGTTGACCACGAAGCACCACGACGGTTTTTGCTTGTGGCCATCAAAAAGGGTGGACCCAGCCCGGCCAAACTGGAATTCTATGGAGCTGGGGCCTGGCCGAGACCTCGTTGGCGAACTCGCGAACGCGACCCGCGCCAAGAAGCTCAAGTTCGGTGTGTACCATTCCTTGCCCGAGTGGTGGAATCCGGTCTACGGCCAAGAGCGCCAGAACAATTGGAGCACCAAAAAGTTCCCGACAGAGAAGACGATCCCGGAGCTGCGCGACCTCCTGGAGCGGTACAAGCCTTCGGTGATTTGGAGCGACGGGGGATTTTTTGGAGATCCGACCGAATACTGGACCTCGCGCGAGTTCCTCGCCTGGCTGTACAACGAGTCGCCGTTGAAAGACGAAATAGTGACGAACGATCGATGGGGTCCAGACACATCCGATCGACATGGAGGGTACTACTCCGGGGGCGATCGACAGAAGGCGGATACATCGCGGCTGAAACACAAGTGGGAGAGTGCAGATACGCTGGACAAGACCAACTGGGGCTACAACAAGGACACCCCGGTAGATAAGTTCTGGACCGCGCACGAGCTTATACGGAGACTGGTCGCCGCCGTGGCCTACGGGGGCAACTATCTCCTGAATGTGGGTCCCACCGCGGAGGGCGTCATCATAGACGCCTTTCAAGATCGGCTGAAGTCCATCGGCTCGTATCTCAGCATCAATGGGGAGGCCGTGTACAAAACCCGAGCTTGCGAGGAGATACAAGAGCAAAGCGGCGTCGATGGAGGCTATTACACAGCCAAGCCAGATAAGAAGCTGGTGTACCTGCATGTGGTGCCGAGTCACGGTTCGTGGCCTAGTCCTGGCTCCACACTGCAACTGA
>RXOD01005331.1:0-14733 GCA_005223375.1 Amoebophrya sp. AT5.2 | reverse complement strand
CACAAAGTTGAAAAGCAAGAAAAAAGTGATTTTCTTAATTTAATTACGTATTGCGCCGTGTCCTCAGCTGAAATAAATCCTTTGAGACCTACCAAGGGCACCAGATATCTTCTATCCCCCTCCAAAAACTTCTATCCCCCTCCTTTCAACTTTTCTTGTCCAACAACCAACATCTACTCACGACACCACCCCTCCTAATTCGACTATTCCTTCTGTCGCTTTGTACTTGGTTCCCCCTCTCCACCCGCAGTGTCCGCTTGAAAGGGTGCGAAAGCGTCCTGCATCAGCTCACCAGCCAAGAAGAGCTTCGTGAGTTTTTCCGCTACCTCGTACACGTTGTGCAGAATTGTGAGTAATCCCGCCGGCATCTCCAGAACGCTATCAAGAGTTCCATCGTGATCGTGGTTGCCGAACTTCAAGTTTAGCATTTCCTGCGCATCCTCGAGAATCTGTTTCGCAAAAAGTCCCCGCAGCCGGTTTGTAGCATATTCGACGGATTCCATGTCGAGGATCTTTTTGTAGATCATGGGGAGGAGGATCTGGTCTTTCGCGTCGAGTGGCGCAAGTCGTTTCTGGCCGTTCTCCACGATGTTGTGCGCCTTCGCGCCGTCCTGCAACAATTCGAGGAAGTTTTGCAGCAGCGTCGGGTCGACCTCGGCGGCGCCGTTCAGACCCCTTTTGCGCAACCCGAGACGTGCGTTTTCGATGTCTGCGTCCGTTACGCGGCCCGTAAGGGTGTTGAGTAGGATCGGCAAGGGGTCGCATGTCTGCTTGTTGGGGCCGTACTGATTTCCGGCTTGGCAGAGCGCCTTCAAGACCAAAAAGTCAGCGTCCTCTTCTCCTTTGTATTTGAGACAGATGAAATTGCGCACAAGAAACAGCAACTTAGGTCCATTTTTGCTTGGGTGCGGGTGTGCGTCGAAGCGGCCACTCACAACGCGGCTCAGCTGCTTCGACAGCGAGATCGCGATCTCATCATCGGAGAGAGCTTTCACGTGTTCTTCCGCTTTGCGCAGGCTCGTGAAGTTTTCGTCTGAGAGCTGCCGGATACGATCGCCCAGAACCTCGACGACGCCAGCAATCGAGTCGACAGCTTGCTTGCGGCAGTCCGCGGATGAGAGCGAGGAGGACGACTTCGATTCCCCCGATTGCGTATTTGTCGAGGACAGAACGGTCGGCATTTCCACTCCATGGGTTTCCAGAAAATGTAACGCGACAACCGAGAGGGTGGCCAGGGCGGAGGAGTTGACCGACAAGTGGATGCTCTGCCAATCATTAGCAATCTCGGCTAAGGGAAGATCCTGTGCATCAGCGGCTGCGGGGGGCGGCTTGGCGCCGTGCTTCATGAGAGCAATCACCAGTGCGGGGTCGTTGCGCAGGTGCGTCATGATCGTGCGAGCTTCGGGCTGTCCGTTACCGCTACCTCCGTTTGCCCCTTGCTCCGTCTGTCGATGCTGGAAGTTGATATCCAGCTCGAAAAGCTCGATATACTGAAGCAAGCCCTCAGCACGAGTTTTCCACAAATTGTAATCGAACTGATTCTCCGTCATGCGTAGGAGAGCGCCAATGTGCCCGTGTCGGTGAATGATTGTCGTTTTCCGCTTCCGCGCCTGCGGCTCAAGACGATTCCCCATGTCTGCGAGGGAGCACTTGACTGCCTCCGATTTTTCTGGAAAGCGACAGAGTTGATCGATGAGAGTCCAGTACGTAAGTCGAGCGTCTTCTGGTTCCGGTTCGATTCTTCGTAGCCGCAACCGCATGGACGGCACTATTCCCGCTAGACTCATGTCGGAGTCGGAAGCTGCGTCGTCATCAACGTCCGGATGTTCCGCAGAAATTTGCACTTTGCCTTTTCTCCCCAGCCGAAGGGTGACACCGATGCGCGCAAAACGCTGTTGCACGACCGTGTCTGCCCGCACGTAGGACATCGTCAAAGCGGACGTCATCGGACCGGAATCGCGGTTGTCGAAGACGCCGCCGCGTGTTCGGAAACACATCATGGGATCGGCGTGAGCGGAGGGAAGCATGGCGGCTGCGAGGGAGCGGTAGCACTTCACAATCTTGTCGGTGTTTTCGCTTTCCGCTTCGTCCGTGATGTCTTCCGTATCATGTTCATTCAGCACCTTGAAATATGCCTTCCATGCGAATTTTTTGTTTGGCTGTTCAGGCCACGGGTCTAAACGCGCCACGAGCGCGTACCACAGATTGACCAGCTGCGAGAGTGAGTGGTCCTCCTGGTGACGTCCACCGCGATTGTGACTCTCCCAATCATACGCACACTTTTTCTCCAAATCCACCATAACGTGCTGAATCGGCATGCAGCGTTGGACGTCTTCCAGCCATTCGAGCCAGTCCCTATACGGGGAAAAATTGTTTGGCAGTGTCGACCCGTTTTGCGTGGCAAACAGAAACTGCGGGATCTGGTCGAGGACAGCTTTGCGCACTTCCCGCTGCGCTTTTTGTGCAAAGTTGACCTTGTCCCACAACGGCATGTTTTGCATAGCTCGTTTCGGATCGATGTTGACTACTACCTGGCGCGTGTGCGTCGACGACGGACGTTGCAGCTGTTGCTGCTCTTGCAGCGCATCTTGCTCCTGCTGCGCTCCAGCGACCTGCATTGCGGGGGGCAGGCCGTTCGTCGCGGTGGTGCCTGTCGGCGCTCGCACAGCCTCGTCTTGCGGATCGTTGTTCTCCCTGCCGTTGGCCGCCATTAATTTTCGCGCGATTCACGGAGAAGTAGTTGTGGTTCACGCCAAGCGGGGCTTAAAGAGATTACGAAGTGATGCGGACGAGTAATAGGCTTAGGCTGACTTCAAGATGACAACTGTTGCTGTTGGTTCAAGATAAAAAGCCAATTTTCACGCGGAAGAAGCAGGTGAGGCTAGGGCGTGGTAACGATAGGCAAGATTCCTGAGTACACACCACTAGTAGAGCAAGCGCAGACGAGCATGAGAAGAACTTCCAGGTCGGACCTTCGTTTTTTCAGTACGCCTGAATTGTCTTGGGCTCCAACCACGACGATCGATCACCATCTTCGTTTGAACAGAGAATCCACACCAATGCACGAAGAGCACGTCGGAAGATGAACACATAGAGACAACACGTAGAAGATCGGAACTACTATTTACTCAAGTTTGGCACGCTCGTATCAGCGAACGCAACGGGTTGCAAGGCCGCATGAGCGTTTTCATTTTGCTGTTGCTTGCTTGCGATTGCGAAAAGACTGACTAGATTTTGCGCGTCTACCCCAGCTTGTGGCTCCGTAGCACACGTTCAATCAGTTTTGCCTGCGTTGTAGAATTCTTTTTCTGGACACCAACATCACTAGTTAGCTCCTTACATTCGATCCTTGTCTTTCCATCACAAAAGGCATCCGCACCCCCCCCTCCCATGTCCTCTACCTTTTGCGTCGCTTTCCGCTTGACTCACCACCCCCGCCCGCACGATCCGCGTCAGCCTTCTCACCTCCTGCCCCAGAAGGTCCCTTCTTCCCCACCGTCTTCGAAACAAACGGCGAAAACGCCTCTTCCATGTGCTCCCCCGCTAAAAACAGCTTCGTAAACCGTTCCGCGATTTCGTAAACCTGCGTCAAGAGCTCATTCACATCCCGTGGCATATTCGGAAGCTCTTCCAATCCATCAGGGTATTTCGCGTCGACCGTTTCTTGCATATCGGACATGATCTGCTTCACGAACAGCCCCCGCAATCGGTTCGTCGCGTACTCAACTGCGTCGAGGTTTACGATCTTGTCAAACAAAATGGGAAGCAACTTCCGATCGTCTTCTGGCAACAGCAGCAAGCGTCTTTGTCCCTCTTCGAGAATGTGCCACGTCTTCGTGCCGTGCAGCTGCTCAAGTTGGGAGAGGAACTTGTGGGGAGTAGACGCATTCGCGTCCGTCAGTTTGTCAGAAGCTTTCTCGCGCTCTGCTTCCTCGATATCTTCCTCTGTAACCCGACCCGATAGCACGTTGACGACGAGCAAGACGGGATCACAAGTTTGCTTGTTTGCGCTGTATTGGTGCGCGGCTTGGCAGAGAGCTTTTAGGATTAAGAACTCCGCATCTGCCTCCGGGTGCTTGAGACGAAGGAACTGGTGGACCAGGAATAGCGCCTTCATCCCGTTCCTGGTCGGGTGACGATGGGCCTCATTGCAGTGGGCGACACGGGTCAGTTGTTTCTCAAGGGAGCTCGCAATGTCGGCGTTTGAGAGATTCTTGATCTTTTTCTCTTCATTGCGCAGCGCTGCAAAATCCTCGCAAGACAAGCTGCGGATGCGATCCTTTAGTGCGTCGATCGTGGAGGTGTGCGAGGGATTGGCGGTGGATGGTTTGTCTTTGTAAGTAGTTTTGTCCGCCGTTGATGAGGATGAAGATGCTGACGGGCCTGCGGACGATGACGATGAGGCTGTGGATGTACCACCGCTACCAACACTAATTCCTGGGACGGCAGGCGCCAAGGGCGCAGACGCCACGACCGCCACCTCAACTCCTCGCGCCCTCAAAAAACATTCCGCCGCGTCAGATAAGGTGACCAAAGCAGCCGTATGGCCTGATGCGTGGATGTTCTGTTGGTTCTTCGCCAATTCCGCGAGCGATTGATTTTCCTCGTCCACTACTTCCGGCGGCTTTGCACCGTGTTCCATGAAGGCTACCACGATTGCAGGCACGTTGGACGTGTGCGTCATTATCGTCTCGATTGGCCGGTCCTCGCTGTCACTCATGCCGCGAAACCGTGAGTCCTCGTCGTCGTCGTCGTCGTCACTCTCGGGCTCTTGATGCTGAAAGTTTATGTCCATCTCAAAGAGTTCGATGTAATCCACCACGCCCTGCGCCCGCGTCGCCCAGAGCTCATAATCCTGCAGCCGCTCCGTCATCCTCAGCACGGCCCCAACGTGTCCGTAACGGTGGATTACGGTCGTGCGACGTTTTCGCGCTTTCGGCTCTTTTTTCTCCGCGAGCTCTTTCAAAGACCGCTTCACGTTTATCGCATTGGGGTCGCTAGGAAACCAGAGTAGTTGATCGATCAAGGTCCAGTACACCTTTCGGGCGTCCTCTGACACGGGACGGACACGCTCGAATTCGGTGGTGGGACTTATCGACTCCACAAGAACATCCGATAAGCTCATGTCCGAGTCGGAGTTGGAATGGCGTTTACTGAATACCGGATCATACCAACTTTCCATCATTGCTTCCTTCCAGTGACGGTCGTACTCCGCTGCGTCCTCCTGCTGCAGAAGCTTTCCTCGTCGGTCCAAAAAGCGGCGGTTTACGTCCACTTCCCTCATCGCTGGTTGTCTGCCTAAGCCTAACCGCATGACAACCCCCACCCGGTCCAGCCGGTCCTTCACAACCTCGTCTGCTCGGATGTACGCCATAGTCAGAGCAGAGGCTTCTGCTCGGACGCAGGCCCCGAACGCGACGAGACAGCGCCGCGGGTCGGCGGTGGCGGAGGCGGGCATGAATTCTGCCAAGTAGCCGTAGTACTGCGCATTCAACAGCCTTTTGCTACCTGCCTCCGGATGGCGGCGTCTTGAGCGTCGATCCTCGACGAGCCACGCCCAGTATGTCTGCCACGGCACTTTGTCATCTTTGTTGCGGGCTTCTTTTCCGATTCCGTTCTTTCTACTCTCCGGATGAGGGTCCAGCCGCGCAGCTAAAGCGTACCACAAATTCGGCATCTTCGAGAGATCACGATGCACGTCGAAGCGGTACGTTTCCCAGTCGTAGGCGCGTCCTGCAGCGAGGTCCACGATCACGTGCTCCACCGGCATGCATTGCCGCACCTCCTCCAAATATGCTTTCCAGTCCTCAGGCGAGAAATCCTCTGGCGGTGGTTTCGTGCCATCCTCAAAGAGAAAAGGGGGGATCCGTGCGAGGACTGCACTGCGCAGTTCACGCTGGACTTGCTGAGCGAAGCTTAGCTTGTCTGCAAAAGTAGAGAGACCGCTGAGGCCCTGGGCGGCTTTGGTGGAAAAATTTCCGGAAGCAGCGACGCCGTCCTGCTCCGGGGACCGTGCGTCTTGTTCCGCGGCAGGCCGCACATCGTCAAGGCTCTCCTCTTCTTGGCCAGCGTTCATAGCTTGCGTGATGATTTCGCCTTCGTGCGTAGACAGATTGATATCGGGAAAGTAGTGATGTGTGAGTTCGAAAGCCCCTGAAGTGCGTGTAAAACAGTAAACGAAAATGCCACACTTTGGAGCTCGTTTTAGTGGAACGATTCAATTTCAAGTGTATGTGCTGCCTGGTGGCGATGAATAGAAATAAATGACGTTGCGGCCAATAGCAATATCTGCAGCTTGCGTAGATAGCTTTCGCATTAGTAAATGACGATCCATGGGCATCTTCGGACGTGCGGACGCATGGACAATGATGGGTTTATCCGCACGTCCGACACCCATGAAACAGTGATAGATTTATTGATGATCCACCAACATGAACATCGTATGTTCATGAACGTGATGCGATTTCAGATCTTTGGATCCACTTTCACGATCATTGCATCATCCATTCTATTTATCGTACTTCGAAGTAGCTCGTTCAATCAGCACCCATTCACCCGTGATCTTTTCAGTGGCGGTGCCCCGGCACTGCACTACTTTATCAATCATCCTACTCGGCCATAGGCCAAGAAGCCACCGCGACCGAATCCGAGCCGAGCTCGACACTGACATAGCAACGACAAAATCAGTTCGCGGTTACAATTGTTGCCATGTTGCAACATTACTTCGCTATGCAGAGACGGACGATATCGTACTTATTTTTTTTTTCGTGTAAGGTTTGAAAAAAAGAGCATCATCTGTCTTCAGAACGCGCTGTGATCGGGTCGAACATGTGGAAGAGACCGCGTCGGTCGCCCATAAAGGACGACCGATCCAGCGGCCCGTGCTCATCATGGTGGTGCTCCAAAGTTGCAGTGTGGTCCGGGGGCTGCACTTGTTCTGCTCCTGGGTTCTTTATCGGACTCGAAGCGTTCAGTCTCGACGACCGCGCGTTCGCCCCCGCGGGCCTAACCAGCGTCCCGCTGTCGGTCGTTCCCGCGAGCATGGGCGACGCTCGCCGATTGGCATTGGGTTCATCCTCCAGTGTTCTACTTGGTTCTCGCGAAAATGGGGAGAGGATCCCCGCGTCGGAGGACATCATGCGCGTGAACGTCCCGAGGATCCCCCCGTCTTCGGCCGCTTCTGCTGGTCTAGATCTTGCAGCGCCGTTAGCGCTTGCGTGCTGGTGCTGGAGGTTAGTGTTCATACTCCTCTGATATTCGCTTCTGTCATGATCTCCGCGGGAGTCCGACTCCCGTTGTCTCGCTGCCCGCAGTCTGTTCTCCAGCGGTTCGTAGACGCTGGCGTCCAAGTCGCGGATGTTATCGTAGGGGGCCAGCGCTGCGATCGTCCCCACTATCGCCGCGTTGTCGCGCACCTGCAGCTTCACGGTCAGCGACAGAGTAAAGTACACGATCAGGAGGAAGAAAAAAATCATCGGGGGAAGCACGAAAGAAGCCGTCCGGGCGGACTGCATGATCGTGATCTCGAGCAAGTGGGAGACGAGGTAGGAAAGAAGACAAGCGACGAACTGGAGGTACAGAATCTTCTGCTCGTTGCGCAGATTGTCCACCGCGATGTTCACCTGGGGAAGTCAAAAATTTGAATTTTTGAAATGGAGCCAGTGAACACATCAGTGGACGACGAGGTTGAAAAACCTACGACCAGCGCATCAAGAACAAAAAACCAACGCAGACCACCGCTTCAAAGAATTATAGATACGCTCGGCGCTCCCAGGCTTCCCCTTAGCGCGAGGCTTTTTCCGAACACCACGGAGAAGATGCAGGTTACCGCCACCGATAGGCTCAAGCCTAACGACACCGCTGTGAGTAACACGTAGCTGAGCTCCGCGGCCCACGAGGTGGAGGCAGGAATCGGTGTGGTCAGCTGATCGTACGCGAACCCGGCCAGCATGGTGGACGACACCGCCATCGTGTCGTAGTTGCTGCAGTACCAGTCGAGCTCCATACCCCGCAGGTCGATCTGCTGCTTCGTGACGTCCGTCACAACCTGGTTCTTGTACAGTTGCAACATTGTTGCTTCTTCGCGATGCTGCAGAGGCCTGCGTCGTGGTAGACGTAGTTATGATAGATGTTGAGAACGATCGTGCTATTACGACGCAGCGTCCGCGGAAGTTGTCCTCGACCTCGTCCGAAGCAGCAACGGCCTGGTTAGGAGCGATTCCGATTCAGCGGAGGGCGAGGGATCGATTCGTGCCGTGCCGTGCAGCTGCAGCGAGGCGAAGGCGGTCGCGTCGATCGGGCGTGCAGCTGCAGCGAAGGGACAGCAAGCTGATACCGCTATGACTACGTGATCTTCGAGCGAAACAAGCTCATGATTTTTATTTTTCTTTAATTCAGGCAAGATGCCGCGGCGGCGCGAAGCAAAAATTTAACGAAATGAGCGGATGGCTCCTTGACGGACCCGAAGCAATTTTTCTGGTGGCACACGCACAACTTGCACCACGAGCACGACCTGCTCCCGTCTATCACTATCTCTCGTTTTCTACTGTGCGTCATTGCCATATATCTGATGTCGTCGACGTTCACTAACCGTATAGCAATCGGGATCGGCGCAAGCAGTCCAGGGTCCTCAGGAGTGCGCCCTCGCCGACCGTGCTCGACCGCCCTGTCCTCCACCGATCAGTGTCAGTCCGCAGCACAAAATTAGAGTACGCTAAAAGTGGCGCGTCCGCTTCCACTAGCAGTAGCAACAGCTAGAGGCCGCCCCAAGGAGACAAGCAGCGAAGCAGGAGCATCACGATCACAACCATCGATCAGTTTCTACTTCAGCCGGTAGAAGTACTCGAAACCTCAAAGCGAAGTTCGTTATATCCTTATCCAGTTGTACAGGTTGTAGTTTTGCTTCTTACATCGGCCGACGCTCGGTCCTTCATCCATCGATAAGCGAGCCGCCGACCGCCAAAAAGAGGTGGGTGAAGAGGACAATCAAACATGTCAAACCTGAGAGGAACGTTTAATTTCGTCGTAGCAAGATTGCTTCTTCAGATAGGTTGGTGGAGAATGAATGCGATACATGTACAGTATAAATCATTTTCAGCTGCAGCAGTGGAGCTGGAGGTGGAGTATCTTACTCGATCACGCGTTCTTGCACCTGCTCATTACTGTTGTAGTACGTAGAAGCTGCTCGAAGATGCAGAGATATTTATAAAGTCATTTTCACGAAACATAAATCACTAACACCACGATTAAGTTGCCGCATCGTTCTTGGTCAAACTTGAGTTTTCACGTCGTCGGGTAGCGCATAGTAGCTACTGCTACACCGGCAGCGTATTGGATTTTGATTTTCCACTGGTGACCTCGACGCGGAGTGTCACCGATATGGCCGCTACCGCTTGAGTAGGTGGCACTACGTACTTACATAATCTTTGCAAAAGTTTTGTTGCTAAAGCAGGAATAAGATTGGTTTGAGCACATCGACGTCAATGAAGCACACGAGCGTTCTAAAAATGAGAAATTGAATTTTGGTTCTTCTGCGTAGTTGCCACAGTTCCAGTTGTAGTATCGTACGTAGGTGGAAAACAAAGGAAGGTGAGCAAGTTGAATTTTTGAGCTGGTCCTGTTCTTCTATCTAAGCGGCCGCTCACACCAAGCTAAGCAGGCAACAATGATTCGGGGGGCCTGCAGCTAGTTCCGCGCTGTTTTATGCAGGCGGCCTCGAACCTGCTCGCTGCGTCAAATTGATTCCAATTTGAATTTTCCGCTCTTAAAGCGGATCAAACTGCTAGTGTACCTTTGTAGAGTACTTAGCTTTATTCCAGCCTTTCTCCTTTTCGTCTGTTCATAATGGGCAGTTATTTCCGTTACGACTTCTATCTTCTAAACTTTACTGTCTACCGCAGGTTCATTCCCCGACTCGACCTTGACGCGCCGCCGCTCCCTCCGGCATCTCGTCGGCTTCCCCCACCGCCTTCCCCGGACTCCCTGCTATCCCGACGGTGTTCTCTGCTCCGTCTCTCGCGTCCTCCACCCTCTCGGACTCGGCTTCCACCCGAATTCTCATGTCGGATCCCACCGAACGTGAAGTTTCCCTGGTCGTATCCCGCCTCCGGATCAAAGGTGAACTCGAATTCGTTCGGCTCCGCGATCTGCCTGCTCGGTCCGCCGCCTGCCGAGGAACGCTGCCGCTCCCCCCCCTCGCCCCCTCCTGCTCCTCGGTCCCGCGTCCGTGGCCGCGGCGAGGACGCCGTATTCAAGCTCTCCCTCGACTCCCTCAAAGAGCTTACTAGGTGGTCTTCGCCGCGCGTGCTGGACGAAGAATGCTTTTCCTTTTTCTTCTTCTTCTTCTTTTCGCTGCGGTCAGCCGAGTTGGAGTGCTTTCCCGGGCCCAGAAGGTTCGCAAACGGATCCTCCGAATAAGACAGCTGCTGGTGCCCGAACTCCGCCAACCCACTAAGTCCACCGAAATCCGCCGTTGCGAATCCACCAGCACCTCCAAACGCCCCCGCTGCCCCCCCGCCTCCAATCGACCCGCTCGTCCCTGGCCGTATCGAATTTGAACCCGCAGCTCCGCGGCCCTCCGCCGACAGCGTGCTCTGACTGGTGCCCGGCCGCATTCCCCCGGCCATCATGGACGACGTTCCCGGTCGCGAGGACGTGTCGAGCATCGGCGGCGCGACGCTGCCCGCGGCGGATGAGTTCGGGCGGGTCGTCGGTGCGTTTTCCAAATCCAAAGATCCCCCCCCGCCCCCCGCGAACATGATGCCCGCGTCGCCAGCCCAAATCGAGGGCATGTTGTGCTCCTGGATAAACGCGTCCTCCTGCTCGAAATCGTCGTCGGAATAGTGCTCGTCGGAGTCAGAAGGCGGAGGCGGATTGATGCTGGCGGGAGCTTGAGCTTGGGGTTGCGGTTGTGGTGCAGCAGGAGCAGTTGTACTAGCGACTTGCTTCTGCTGTCCCTGCGATTGCTGTTGAGCGGAGGGAAACGACTTGGCAGATGCAGTGGCCTGTTCTTGTGCGCGTTCTTGCTTTGAGTGTGACGGAGGAAGATTCAGAACAGCTTTATCACCTCCTTCGCCCCCCACGACCGCAGGTGGCCCACCGTCGGCGGTTCCTGGCCGACCCACATTGCTTTTCTGCGCAGCTGCTGCGTTTCTTTGTTTCTTATTCTTCGGCGCGTACAAGTGGTCGATGTTTTCTTTCTCACGCGGTGGCTGGTTTGTGATACCCCGCTTTGAACTCTTTCCGCCTGCTATTCTCGACGATGCGCCAGCATTTGACGCTCCAGCTTTACTATTCGGCACCGTGGTCGTCAAACCTCCCCGGCTTGCAGGGGATGTCGGCGACGCCTTCCGGGATCCGCCCTTGTCCGAAGTTATCGACGACTTCGGCGAAAGTTGTGGGCGTTGACCACATGCCGGCTGCCGCCCAAGTTTGAAGCTCGATGGTATAATCGGTTGTGGCTGCAGGTCTTTTTCGCTCTCCACAACCACTGCTGCCGCCGTTCCCGGCCTCCCTGTCGAGCTCATCGTCGTGCCCGGTCGCTGCGAGGAGGAATGCGCCGACGATTTCGTCGACGGCCGCGGAAGCGACGCTCCGCTTCCGCCCCCGCGTCGGTCGGCCGAGCTCCTTGCCGCGCCAACAGCGGTAGCACCTCCGCCTCCAGCAGTTGCGGGGGTGCGCACCCCGCCTCTGCTAAACGCCGGACGGCTGCTTCGCACGCTGGACGAGCTACCCGGGGGCTTCGGATTCTCCACCTCCGCTAGGCCGAACGGTAGCAGCCGCTGTTCCATGGTCTCCGTCTCGGCGAAAGTCGTTACGGGGGACGCACTGCGATTCACGAAACTGTCCGGGGAGCAAATCTCGTTTTCCGCCACCGTCGGGAACGGAAAGTGTTCCACCGGGAACTTGCTGCTCGTCGACGCGGCGCTACCGATTTTCTCTCTGGACGAAGCCGTGCCCGACTTTCTCTCTGGACGTTTGGCACCACTTCCCGGGAAGAAGTTGTCCTGCGAGATGGAGAGCGTCTTCATCGCCGAGCCCGTGGGAAGTTCCGAGTTCGTTGCTGTCGTCGGCTTCGAGTACGCGTGGTGGCCCTCGTCGTCTCGATCTCGTGCAAGTAGCAGAGCCTCGTCTTCTCCTACCACCACGTCTTCTTCGAAGTCGTTATCGGAGTAGTGCGGCTCCTCCTCATCTACGTGTGGCAACTCCTCCACGCCGCGGCCGGCGTCCGAAATCTCCTTGGAAACGTCCTCGGTATGTTGCGACGACTGTGAGGTAGTATGCGTAGTGAGCTCCTTCGACGAGACCGTGTTGCTTGTTCCGGCCGCTGCGACGAGGACTTCGTCGTTGATGCTAGCGACATTCTCCTGGGAAGTCGTGTGCGCGGCGCCGTCGCTAAATTCCTTGGACGCGCCTGACGAAACGTCGGCCTCCTCGCCGGGCGCAGTTACTGCGGCGGTCTTCCTGGTCTTGCTCTTGCTCGTAGCTCCAGAGGCGGGGCCAGCGACTTTATTCTTTCCCCCGCCAGCAGCTGTCTTCGTCTTGCTCATCTTGCTGCCAGCGGCGCTCGTCTTCGACCCAGTTGCGGAGGATTTTGTCGGCTTTTTCTTTGATCCCGTGATGCTCTCTTCCGCGCCCGAGCCGGAAAGCTCGCTCTTTTCGTGGTACAGCGACCCCTCTACGCTGCTCGACGTCTTACTCTTTTCGCGGCTGGGTGATTTGCGCAGAGTGTCCATCTGATCGCCCGCGTAGGGCGACATCTTCCGCTTGGTGAAGGAGGACGACGCGTGCGCACCATCGCCGTCGTCTTTCTCTGTGGTACTCCCGCCCCCGCCGCTGCGCCCGCTGCGGCTTGCGCCCGAGTGCGGCCGCGAGTTCGAAGTGTTGTGGCCGCTAAGATCTTCCCGCTCAGCACCTCCCGCTTTATTGCGCGGTGGTCCGCCAGCTGCGGTTCTTGCCTTCGAGCCCTTCTGCATCCGCAAGAGCGGGTCGCCTGCGTTGGGCGAAAGGTCGTATTCCTCCTCCGCGCGTTTGTTGAACGTGTGTTTCACGGAAGCCACGCGCCCCGACCCGAAGGTCAGCGGGTCCTTAATCTCCTTACTGCTCGTGCTCGTCATGATCCCAGTTGCCCCAGAAGTTCCCCCACCAGCAGCAGCACTCCCCGACTCGTTCCCGGAAGCTGCTCCCGACGAGCTCCAGCCCTTCGCCCCCGCGGCCCCGCCGCCCACCGCGTGGCTGCCCGTCCGGCTGGACGTTCTGGAGGCGTTGTTCGAGGAGCTATTATTGTTGTCTAACGTCAAAACCTCGATCTTGCCGTAGGGGCTCGCCGCGATCCGGCTCGGCTTGATGAACGAGTCCTTGGAGCGCGGCCGCGAGAAGCTTGTGTCGTCCCCCGAAGACGCCACGTCCATGCCGAAGGGCTGGCTGTGGGGCTGCGGTTGTTCTCGCTTCGATTTCGATCCCGCTCTCGCGGCCGCCGCGGCCATCTCCGCCTCGTCTATCGCAGTAGTTCCCGAGGATGAAGATCCGCGCTTCGCGGCCGAGGCAGACCCGTGCTGGGTGGTGGTCCCCGAGCTGCGCGGACCCATCTTCGACCCCGCGCGGCTACTGGCGTTCGTGCCGCTGCGGCTGTTGGTCACGTTGGTGCCGCCAGCGGAGGAATTCGTCGCCCCCGTACCCCGCGCAAACGTAAATCCACCTCCCTGAGCAGATGCTGTAGTTGTGCCTTTGTTCATCATCGCCTGTTGCTGTTGATCGGCCAACAGCCGCGCCTCCGCCGCTTTGCTATCGAAGCCCGCAAACCCGTTGCTGGACGCGGGCGGGGGCGGCGGCGCAGCGCGCCTCTTGGGCCGATCGTAGTCTTCCCGCACGTCCGAGATCATTTCATCCAGCGTTTGTGGCGGCTTCTCCGAAATTTTCCTCAGAGGATCCCGCGGCCGGTGGTGGTACAGGTTGTGGTCGCCAGCCTTGTAGAAGGGCCCGCCGCCGGGGTGGTAGGTTTGCGACATACCTCCCCTTGATGTTCCCCCGGCTTCGTTGCCGGAGGATGCGGATTCCGTCCCGGAGGGGCGCGGCGAGGACCCTGACATGTACTGCTGATACGAGGCCGACATCATGATCTGCTGGATGCGCTGCTCCTCCAACCCCTCGTAGTAGGAGACGACGTTGTTGTACTCGCCGGTCATGTTTCCGGACCGCAGAAACTCCGGGTTCACGTTGTAGATGTCGATGGTCTGCTTCGTGTTCTTCCACGTGTTGGACTCCCGAAAATCACCCCCATAACTGGAGGCTAGTTGGTTCGGATCTTGGTGGAAGCCGCCCGCCGTAGTGCCGTACTGGGTGGTAGCACCGGACGGCGGCTGGGTGGTCTTGTTGGAGTGCGTCTTGTTCGAAGCTTTCTTGGATTTCTTGCCGCCGGTCCCCTCCACTTGTCCTGCTCCGCGCACGCTGGCAGAAACGTTCAGGTGCTCCATCTGCAGGAAGGGGGAGCCGTACTTCGCTTGTCCGGGGAAGAGGCCGGGAACGGAGGCGCTGTTTTTTTGGTCGTTTTTCATCGGGAACAACATTCTTTCAGTATTTAGACCTCTGCGGCCTCCGCCTTAGCGTCGCGTCGTGCTCGGGTTACCGAGCACCATATAATCTTGACCAACTCGGAGAGCAGCCAAGGGCGGTCAAGCTATTGGCCTTCGCGCGGGAATGCACATCCCGCAGGCCAGACTTGCGGCTTGCCGCTGC
>RXOD01005330.1:0-14733 GCA_005223375.1 Amoebophrya sp. AT5.2 | reverse complement strand
GCGTCCACCCATGCCGATGGCCGGACTTCTGAGGTAGGGGTAGGCGGAACAGCCTTGGGTGGACCTGGGCGTCGGCTCGGCCATAGGAGGTCCATGGCGGGGGCTTCAGGGAAGCAGGTCCGGCTCCACTTGTACCAGATAAAACTAACTGCTCTCATCGGTCTGGTCACCCGCTTCATTCAAGATCAAGGCGGAAGGGAACAAGCGGTTTCTTTTTATTAATTTCGTCGTCCCAAACCCAAAGCGAAGACGCATTGCCGTCCCACCTAAAAGTGGAGACTCAGGCTCACGCGGGCATCAGCGCCACGGCGTGGCGGTCAGGGGCCCTGCTTGCTTCTTGTGAGCCTGGAGGTTCAACAATGCAAGCCAATGACAAACGACTGTCCACCGCGCTCAAGTAGGCAGGGGCCTCTGAGAATGCCCCTTCGAGGTTTGGCTGGCCACTTGGGAAAAATTTGACGAAGGACTTGAAGGCCCCGGCAAGCTAGCGCGCAGGCGCGCCACGCGATTGCGTTCTATTCCATTGCGGTCCACGATTACGATCATTGATTGCGTTTGTGGCTACTCTAACAACTCTACATCTATGTAAGTATTACGCCCCACTTCTAAAAAATGCTGGGTACCTGGTCCTGCTCCTGGGTGCGAACGAGCAGCGTGCTCGTCTTCATCTCTCCACCCGTGGTGGGAAGCCGGTGCGGGTGCCAGTGATGCGGGTCGCGGTGGAAGTCCGGGACACTTTTTCCTCGGCTCCGTGGTGATCGACTGCCGAAAAAAATCGTAACGGATGGACATATACAGCTTGCTTCAGACGGAACGAATCACTTAGCTAGATCGCTTGGCCATAAGGGTGTCGAACGTGAGCCGGTGGCCACCCGGGTCAACCTTACGGAAGTAGACGAGATGCTTTTTAGAAGAAACAGATGGTTGCTGAAGTAGTCGTGCCTTTACCATTGATTGAATTTGCTGTCCTAGTTCCATGCTATCTAAGGAATTGCATTGGGATGACACGACTTAATTTCGTCTGAGGAAGCTAAGTAGAAACAGAGAGCTGCGCCTGCGGCAGCACTTCGTTATAAGCAGACCATTTACGACGTCTAGGTCTACCAGTGACTGAGTCCTGCAGCAGGTGCAGAGATTTAATTTTTCCGACCTTAGATAGAAGTTTAAAACATAGAAGCCATCGTTTCGCGTACCGTGCAGGATTCATTCGTGTTCTGCCCTTGCGCTTTTTTTTTTGGCGAAGCGCGCTTCTCTCTGTACATCATCATGAACTACGAGGTGGTGGAACAAAAAGAAAAATAAACGTAGAAAACTCTGATACTGCTCGTGAAAAAAAGAGCTACTGCTGAATTACACATCGAAGAAAACGATCAGATTCTCCTGATTTCAGAAAATTCTCCCGTTGCGCTTCTGAGCACAAGATCCTCCTCTACCCCTTCCTCGTCACTGAGCATCACCACACGAGTCATCCGCATCACCGTTTGCGAAGACACGCTCTCCTGCTGTTGTTGCTCCAGGAACGTGCTGTTGAACGATGGATATTGGATGAATGTGTTCTCCGCCCGATTAATTAGAAACATTCGCTGTTCCGCTGTTAGCGAGGAAGTCAGCTCCTGCTCTCCTACGCCCGAGAAGGCAGGCACTTTGTCTTCCCCCTCCGCAGCCACAACCGCAGCGGGTGCCGACATCAGATCTGGTTCTGGATCTGTTCTTCTCGTCTCGACCACATTATCAGGCACGTCTACCTCTACAACTTCCGCCGCACTCGCTCTTCTGCCCCCAACCGTTGATGTAGCCGTGGAAGTTCTTCCGTGCTGCTGCACTGGTGACATATTGCTCCTCTCAGCAACTGGTTGCACTCGAAAGGGGGAAAGGCCTCTATTCTTTGGTGGCAGACGCGTACTCGGGTGGCCGCGTAGGAGCCTCACCGCGCCGCCCGCGTTTCTTCCAGCGCGCGTCTCCACCGCAACCGTTTTGCCGGCACAATTTTGTGCGGCGATAGCGGACGTGTGCGACGTGACCCATGCCCACTTGGTGTCGTGCTGCGACCCGGTTTCCAAATCGAGAAGGCCCGGTGACGCACGCTTGGTGCCAAATCTTTCCGCAAATCGCCAGTCTGCAGCGGACCAAACCGGCACTAACGCGTCAGCCGTCTCGTAAAACCCGGGACAGGCATTTCGACCGCGGTATTTGTGTCGTGCAAAGTTTTGGCGTTCACTCGAAGAGGTTTGTTGATTTTCCCGATTTTCCGAAAGCAGCACTCCGGTAGTCTCGCCGAAATCCTCCAACTCAGGGGAGTTCTGCTGCCCGCTTCGCATTTGCATGTGCTTTCGCCAATCACTGGATACATCGTTGCTTTCGGTGGATAAAAGCCACTCATTCGCGGAGTTTAGATTTACGTGCACATCCTTCGCATCCTGGAACTCAACAACGCCCTTTCCCTCCACGACAAGCACAGCTGCAGAATCATCTCCCCCGTAGTTCAGCGCTTGAGATGCCGACATTCTTCTTTGCGGAGGTACCCCACCAATTTTTTCCACCTCGGAGGCACGAGCAACTGACGTCCGGTCCTCGTCCCCTCGTCCGCCGCCCACCTGCCGTATGATTGAGCCACGGTCCTTCTGCACGTCAACATCCGTGGGTCCGTCGAAAATGATTTCGTTCGTCGTTCCGTAGACGCGCTCGAGCTCGGCCGCCACCCCAGCGTTCAAGAGCTCCGCTACAGCCTCGTCCAACATTGGGATCCCACTTTCCATTTGTTTTTTCGGCATTTCGTCCCGATGACCTGGCTGTGGCTCCTTCTCCGGGTAGAAGAGCACCTTCAAACTGCTCTTGCGGGCATCCCGCAGCTCGTGCCGTAGCTGCGAAGCGGACTTTGCCTGGCGTAGCGTCCGGTACTTCTTCGGCGAGAGCGGACATGATGCTGCCGGGGGTGGTTTTACCCCCACTTTGCACTCTGGTCTTTTCGTAGCTAGCGCGTGTGCAGCTGCATCTGCACGAGCAGACCACGAATCTATTGCCTTTTCGAGTTTTTTAGCATCTTCCGTGGACCCGCGAGAAACGTTGATTTCGCGTTTTTCCCGCTTCGGCAGCGTGAGAGACGCGAGGCGCTCCTGCTTCACGGACCAGCGTTGCGACCGCCCAAACCGTGCTCGCAGCGCGTCTTCGTACGCGCGGCTCGCGTGGTTGGTCCACTTACCTGTCGGTCCCGGTTCGCCCGCCTGCGATGTCAGAGACGACGCGGTCGGAATCTCCAGAGGCTTGCGAACCGGCACGGCGCTCCGCCGACCACCAGGTGGTGCAGCGCTTTTCTTCGCCACCCGCGACGACTTCTCCGGGTAGAAAACCATAGGCGCGGCAACGCCATCTGCTTCTCGCGCGAGAAGCGCTCCCCCGTGGTCGCGCGGGGCTGCTTCTGGCCCACCAGCCGCCACGTGCGAGGCTCTGATCTCACGCAATTCCAGGTCCTCGCCAGTCCCCTCCAGAAAGAAAACCGCAGGCTGGAAAAAATTTACCACCACGTGTTCCCCGGTGCGGATAAGCGCTTCTTGCAGGTCCGATATTCCACCGACCTCCTCCCATACGAAGCCGACTTGCGCGACTCTGTACGTCTTTGCACTCTTCGCGATCGCCGACGTCGAAGATCCGTTATTTTCCGCCCCGTCCAACACATCCATACGCACCCGGCAGCCCTTCTCGATTCTCCTTGCATCGGAATCGACGAAGCTGAGTTGCGAAAGCGCCTGTTGCAGCAGGAACGGCGGAAAGGTCTCGACACCGCGGAGGACGGAGGAGATACTTGATGTTCCCTGGGCATCATCCTGAGTGTCGAGCGCTCGCACCGTCGAGTCCGCGAAGAAGTGCCACGCAGCGAATTTCCGTGCGAGCATGTCTCGCGCGCCGAGCAGGTCGCTGGCGGTGCGGAGAACGCCAACACAACTCCGCAGGTCCGGATCCGCTGTGTCGGATCTTGCGGCCTCCAACGCGTAACCAAAAAAATCCACAAGCGATTGCGCCGAATAGACGGCGTTGCGCCATTGCACGCAATTTCTGGCGGGCAGCCGCGCAACCTCGTAGATGCCCAAGTGGGGACTAGCGAGCATCTTTAAGTGGAACGCAAAGCGGGTTTCCGTGGTAGGCATCGCCGTCAGTGGGGGTGGGTCAGGAAATCTGGTCGTCGTGGTCTCGCGAATCGCCACGTCGTGCTGCTCGCTGCTCCTATTTTCCACTCTGGACCTCCTGACTTTATTTCCGCTTGCAGGGCCTCCGTCGTCGTAGAAAAGGGGATCGAAGACGAACTGTTGCTCGGCGAAAGGTATGGTTCCCGTCGCCGTCTTTCCTGCGAGGTGCTGCTTTTCCGGATAGAACACCATGAAACTCTTGGCAACAGCTGCAGCAGTGCGAGTGCTCTGGCGCGCTTGCTGGACGAGTGCCGGCGCCTCGCGAG
Source organism: Amoebophrya sp. AT5.2 (assembly GCA_005223375.1). NCBI lineage: Eukaryota > Dinophyceae > Syndiniales > Amoebophryaceae > Amoebophrya > Amoebophrya sp. AT5.2. The sequence goes on along the minus strand of RXOD01005330.1, from coordinate 10,286 downwards.
GGGGCGCAACGCGTGCGGGCGGATGGTACGCGGGTTTAGTCGCCCGTTCTGCGGCGCTGCGCGAGGGCAGTTTGAGGTGCCGAACCTCCGGCCCCATTCTTGTTCTGGTCGAATATATCGATCGCAAAGTAGACCGCGGCGAATGCGACGTCGGACGCCCGCAAAGGACAGCCTGTTGTTGCATGTCGGGGGATGTTGACGAATAATGAGCTTCAATTAAATTGTGCCATGATCTTCACCACCAGCACCAGGAAAGCAAAATAAACATTGCGAGCTTGGAGTTTATGGTCTGTTAGACACTCACGACACTGACAGCACAAGCAAGTGATTTTTTTGGTGAAAAAAATGTGCAGCGTTTACCTTTTCCACAAGCACATCCTCGAGCTCCCGGCGCTCAGCGTCCGTCGCGCGGGCCGCTGAGCGCAGGGAGCTGGGCCGCTGGGCGGACGACCCAGAACCCTAGACCGGAAACCCTAACACCCCAAACCCGTCGCAACCTGATCCGAAGCTGCCTGAACTGAAACCCTACCTGATCTGAATTTACCTGATCCTAGACATGCTACCTGATCTCACCCCCTACCGATTTTTTTGCGTCAAAAAAATGCCAGCATTTACCTTCTCCACCAGCACATCCTCGAGCTCCCGGCGCTCAGCGTCCGTCGGGTAGCCGCCAAGCGCGGAAATCAGGCTGCTCATTGCGTTCTCGACTTGCTGCAATTCGAAGAACTTTGGCACTCCTTCAGTTTTTTGCGTAGGGGTTTCCTTCTTTTCTCGCCTCTGGCTTGCATTTTCCCGTTCGTTCATGGTGTTCTCCCCGACTTGGTTCTCGGTTTCCACAAGTTCCTTCTCGAAACGATCGATTTGTTCGTTTTCCGCGCCGTTCAGCTGGGCCATCATCTTGAGATCGTCTTCGCCATCATCAATCAAGGCTGCGCGTTCTGCCGCCGATGCACTCCTCTTGATGCTTGCTTTCGCGCTCGTCCGTGTGGTGCCTGCCTCCGCAGCCGCTTTCGGCTTGCTTTGCTTAGAAAGAAGGCCAGCGGCGCCAAGAACCGTCTTTGCTCTTTGCAGGAACGCCTTCGACGCCGTCTTACTGGCGCGCTTCCTCTTCGGTTGCACGGCCGACACGGACCGCTTCGAGCCACGACCGGGAGTGGTAGCTGCCGAAACCACCCCCCTGCTGGCCCCCTTGGTGCTTGTTCGAGACGCAGACGCGACAGACTCGTCCGGTTCTCCTTTTTCCACGACCACAGCTCGTTCTAACAGAGCGCCTTCTTCCACCGCCGACAACGCCATCATGCCCGATTCCGACAGAAGATTGGCCCTCGCCTCGGTGGCCGAAGCGCGGGATCCGCTCAGCGGGGGAACCTCCAGATCCGGCTCGTAGGTCGCCGACTTCAGATGGTCTCTGTTAGCGGTTAGGACGAGCACTGCCTCGTCCTGGAGCTGGCTCTTTCTGGGTGGCACGACCTTGCCCAGCGGCGCGCACAGGAACGATTGTTCTGGCGACGGCGAGGAGAAGTGAGCCAGACCGAGATTCGTGCCGACGTCGGAGTCAGCGGCCAAGTGGTCGGAGGAGTGTTCGTTCTCCTCCTTCTCGTTCCCCTCCCCACCACAGGCTCCCTTCGAGGACCCCTTCGACGACATCCCGTCCCCCTGCGAGGAAGACAGGTCGGGGTCGACGATCGTGCTGTGGGCACCCTCGCAGAGCAGCACGGAGGCGAGAGGATTTTCGTTCTCCGGCTGGTGGCCGTCGGCGCCGGTGGACCGCGGGCACAGTTTTCGGAGTTGCAGTTGCTGTCGGGCACCTTTCGGGAGAGGCTGCATGAAGATGCGCGACACCTCCGCGACGTCGTCCGGTGTCGCAATCCCGCCGAGTCCGTCCAAATCGATCGAGTTCTCCTCGGCTGCATCGTAGAAGTACTCCTGGTCGGAGAGGTCATCGTCGGGTGCATCCACCTCCACGCTGTCGTCACAGGCTGTGTAAAAGCACATTGCAGGAGGAGCCCGGGGGCGGGCAGGAGTCTCGCGGTCGGCACACCCGCGACAAACGAAGGAGTCCTCGCAGTCCTGATCGAGGATCAACCCCGCCGAACAACGGCCCAGCAGATCCAGATCGAGTCCGAGGTTTCCGGCTTCGTCGTCGACGACATCTGCAGTTGTTGCATGACTTCTCGCGGCAGGAGGGATCATCTGCAAACCATCGCCGAAGGCGGCGGGTGATCCTTTGCTCACGCTCCGGCGAAGGAGGTCTGCCAAGTCGGCGAAAGCGATGCCGCCACGAACAAGGCTGTCGAAGGCGTTCCCCGAAGCCATTGCGTCCACTTCGCCTGCGACCCGCACGTCGCTCAGCCTACGCTCAGCGGCCCTTATGTCACCTAAAGCGCGGTGTAGAGATGTCATTACGACAGAAGTTACGACAATTCCACGAAGGAATGTTGAGTTCTAGTCCAGTCCCTCCAAGGTTGCCCGAGTCGTGGATTTTGGTAGCCTCAAATAGAATACAAATCGTGTTCGTAATGCAAGTATCACTTTTCTTGTACAATGGATCGATATGTGTTTCCTTCGACTTTCAATTTTTTGCTTGTGACGAAATCTGAATAGGATCTCTTATCCTGTTCCTGTACAACAACTCGCTGTACTTCTAACTGTTATTTAATAACAGTGGGTCGGTGGGATGGCTTACTTACCATCAAATTGAGCAATCGGGCGCAGTGAGCGCAAGAGGGTGGCACGGAAACCAACGAGCAAGCCCGTTCTTGCTTCTTAAAAAAAAATTCGCAGTGGCCGCCACGGTTTCGAAAAATGGCTTCAGAAGTTCACGACACGCACGGACCACACAGCACGGCACGGGAGCAGCTTCAACGAGAAGTGTAGGCCAAAAATACGGAAGCAAGCAGCTGGAACGAGGGTCTTCAACATAACGAATACAATACGGACAGAATGCGTGAAAACGAAGATTGACTTGGCTCAATGTGGACCGCTGCCTGACTGTGCGCACGCACCACCAGATGGAGACCTACGGACTCACACCCGCTCAACAATACTTAGTGGTGGTCATACTTCTGCTGTGCTGCTTTCAATTCAAAAAGTGGTTGCCTGTAGATTCGATTTCGTGCGCAAATGGACTTATTTTGAAAGCATTCGCAGCCCGCGCATCTTGCTGACTTTTATTGGTTTCCGTCGAGCTTCAGTTTCGGTCATTTCGGATTTCTCAACCTTGATCGCATGCAGTTTCTTGGAAACACTGACTTACATTCCTAGACGAGCAAAAGGGCAATCGCTCTGCTGTCCCGCTCCCGAACGGACGACTCCCATAGTACGGACGACGGATTCACGATTTCGGCGGTGCACTTCTTGGGTCCCCAGCTGCGACGCGTCGACGCACCCCTGACTGCTCCTTAATTAGCTGCTCGTCGATTTTCTTGTCTACCTCGCTCCTGCACACTACATCCTTATCGAACCAGTACACGGGGATCTCGCTGTCGTCCAATTCCTCATCCGGCAGTTGCTGCAGTCCTTCCTCGACTTCCGACTCCGAAGCGGAGCTCTGAGAAGTGGCGCCGCCGTAGAAGAGCACGAAAAACGCGGTCTTCTTGCTGCCGTCCTTCAGAACTACCTCCTTCCGCGCACCGTCCATCACCTTGAAGCGCTCGACGTCGTGCCGGCCCTGCTGCTCGTTCAGGGCAGAAACCACATTCTCGGAGTCGTCCGGTTCGGTGACAACAAGGGCGCGGTACGATTTGAGCACGTTTTTACTGCACGACGAACTGGCTCGAGACGCGGCACTCTGCTTGCTCATGATAGATTGCTTACTCAAATATTGGCGCTGCACCGATCACGCGGCTGGTTGAAATCAGAATCTGGCGAACTACGGGTACGCATACGCTTGAGTACTATAGTGGCGTTTGGTGTTCGTGGTTCCCTGGAGTATAACCGCGCGTGCCGGCGCGACGCGCAGAGCTGGACGGGAAGCAGAGTCGGACGCCGGGCTTTCCACAGCGTGCCCGTGTCCGAAGACCATCGATACGAAAACGGCATCTCTACGTACGTACTTATGTGTCAGTTGAGCCGGACGTTTATAGTAGTGACAGTAAGCAGTCAAAGTCATCCTGCTTCTACTTGTGTCCTAGGATTATTGCGCTCTCTCGAATTTCGCGAGGACGAGCAAAGTATGACGAGCACTTTGCTAGTACGGCGAGCACGCTCTATCAGACCAAAGAATATATAAAACTGATCCCTATCTTCTCTCCGGCGAGTGCGTACACTGTCACTGGCTCGCGATCTTCGCGCGCCTTTGACAAAAGCACAAAGTAACAAAAACGAAGAACATATCCCTGTCCCCTGTCCGGGTCAGGCTCAGGAGCCGATGCTGAAATAACAAAGACTGCGCGAAGACACGGAGTCAGTGCCAGCTTCAGCCTTTAAATTGTCCCGCATCGACTGATGAATCACCACGACGCTTTCAATTGATAAGATTTTGTTTGAGCAATTCATTCTCCCTGACTCGATTTTCGGGACCCACGTAGACGGTGCCCGCTCACGCTTTCGTGTCTCATTTCTGTGCATTTCATCGGAAAAAAACGCCTGCATCTGCAAGCTGTTCTGATTCAAGATCGAGAAGCTGAAGCACTGGTTTTAAGTTAGTCCGCATCCACTGCGATTACGTTAGCAACTCAGGTTTGTTTTTTGTTTTTTGCTTCTGTCTCGAATATATTTATTTCACCTCCCGCGCCAGCTTTGCTGAGGGTGAAGAGGGCGACACATAGACAATCAACAACGTTGTGGTGCTAAACTTGCCTTGATGTACAGTTAAGGTGCGCACGTGAATATACTTTCTACCCCGAAATTCGAAATATGCACCGAATATCTATAATAGACATATTATTATTCCGTTGCAGTTACTGCTTCAATCACTGCTGGCAGAATTGACGGAAATCAACAAAGATCCTCCATCCCCCTCTTCTATCTCAAAAATTCCGTCGAGTTCTACTTACTTGATGTGCTTGCGCTTCACTAATACTTGGGCCAAAAAACAAATTCTGTTCGCGGAAATCAAATCAAAATACCCCGCCTCAAGCTTCTTGGAAAAGGCGCGCGCTTCTTCGCTGTCCGTAGTTAGCGGCTGCCTCTATTGCTTGAGCTAAACTTTTAGTTTAGTTTAGTTTATTGGCCAGCACAAAGTCCAATTTAGTGCTCCTGGTTGATGTTTACAAATACCAAGCAGGGGGGGCTCCCGAATCAGAAAGGGTATCTCGCTTGATTCAACGGAGCTAAACTTTAGGGTAGGCTTTTTTTACACATCGGGAGGCTATAGGCAGTACAAACATAAAGATTTAAAGCAGGTTTTTATTCAATAAAAAAGAAACACTACACACAACAGCGCGCTTCATTTTAGAACAAGGGGGTAATCGCTGTACTACGTACGGCCTTCGAACTTCTTAGAAGAGGCTGCGAGTGAGTCGGTTGCGTCTACTAGCAACAAAGGTTTCGGCTCAGGATGGTTCGATGTTGTGATGTGCGTGTGTAGCTAGTACAATGCTGTACCTGAATGTACCTTACGAAGCACAATTACTAGTTCTAGACTCGCCAGGGCCTCAAACCCGTGGCCAGCATGAAAAATTGCGCAACTGCGATCAGCGCGAGCACCCACCAGATCAGTGACCACAACCGGTTCTTCATCTGCGTGATCTTGCTCGGCTTCGCTGTGGATCCGACGTCGACTTGCTGCCGAATGATCGTCATCTCGTCAGGGTGTCCCGCGTCGCCTTGTAGCAAAGCTCCGCGCACCATAGCCGACTGGTTCATGAAGCCTTGCGCTAGTGTCACCTGGCATATTCATTGTATGGCGCGCCGCATTATACGACTACAACGAACATAAGCGGTGGATATGGCGAAATCATTTTTTGATTTCAAAAGCAAAACCAAAATAAAAGGAATTGGAATGAGAACTAAGCAACCAACACCAGTAGGACTCATTACCTGCGTCCTCTGGGCCAGTATTTCTCCAGCGGCTGACTGCACGGATTCGGCAGTGGTAGCCTTCGCGTCGCCCGGCTGTCGACACACGTCTGCACGTCCAGAAGTGAGAAATCCGGGCAACTGTAGGCAAAAGTGATATCACATTGGCGGAAAGGCTGCGGCAGAACGAAAAAAGCAACGGCCTGGCATGATGCCAGACAGCTAGTGCTGCAATTGCAGGAGAAGTTTCGCAAAACATATGAAAACTGATTGGATAGATTCAGGCTAACATAAAGCAATCCTGCGCACCTGCCCCTGCTGTTGCGGCGTCAACATCGGATGACCCCTTGCAGCTGGCTTTGTGAACGAACGCGGTAGCTGGTTGGAATACTGCTGCTTCCGTACACCACGGCCGCCGGAATAGGAATACCTGTTTATGTTTAATATTGCTTCTACTATACGCACGTCAGTCGTGCTACGAAATGAAGAAAGATCAAGATTGCCATCTATCTCTAGCTCCTGCCTTGCACATCAATTCAATGAGAAGCGAGGTCCTTGGGCTGAACAGTGGGCGAACAGATGGATCTAAGAACCCGCAGCGGTGCCCGATAGCAGTCGTCGGACGCTGACGCTTCCCCAGAAACGGCGGGGGCGGCACTGCGCAGCATGGCTGCTTGCGATTCCGGAGCTCCATCTCCTGCTGCCCGGACCCAGTTGTGTCACATCTGTTCGTTCGGTTTCGTGCAGATACATCTCCCACTGACAAACAATCGCACTCCTGCATTGAGTTGCTTGTTCTAAGGAATAGATTGATATAGACGTCAAGCAGATTATTTGCATACTTACCCCCGGTTTTGGCTGGTAGCCGGCCCATGACTCATCAACGTCGACGGGTGCGCGTCGTTCAAGAAATGGCCCCGGTGTTGCTGGTGGCCCACCTGTGCCTGCTGGTCGTAGACGAATTGCTGGCAGTTCACCGCCTGCGGCTGCTGGTCGTAGACGAATTGCTGGCAGTTCGTGCGGTGCCTGTCATTTATACATTAAGGCATTTTGTGGCGCACCAGGCGCAAGAAAAAACGACGCAAAATTCCAAATGAAATCTGAAGCAAGTCCCCGACCAAGTGACCAAAGAAAGAAACGCGAATACGTCCCATCGTTGATGGCGCCCCAATGCATGTTGGTTGAAGGCGACGGGTCCCTTGTCGACGACGGCGTTGTCGTCTGCGGCGTGACCGCAACAACCGGCAGTAGCGGCTTTTCCGGGAAGCCCGGCAGGCGCATGTGCGCATTGGCGTCCACGAATCCGGCAGCGTCGTTGTCCGTGTCTCTGCCGAGTTTGGGCACCATTTCCAGCGTGCACGGGTCGACCTCAAACGCCAGGTCCAGCAGCGGACTGCCGTGAAAGCTGCTGCTCAACTTCCGGAAAAAATCTTCAGCGGTTTCGACGTAACCCGACTGCTGGTACACTGTACCAGCAGCTTGAAGTTGCTGTGGCATCTGGAAGACCTGGTTAGGGTTGTGCGAGAGAATAGATAGATATGCAAATGGTCATCTTCATCTAGTTTGACGAGGGTGCAGGCGAACGCGAAACCCGGTGTAACGAAGTTACCTGCTGCTGCTGCTGCTGGGTCGTCCAACCGTTCCACTCGGCCTCGGAGAAGAAAATGTAGTTCTCGCCACCATCGCCAGCGTTCTGCTGCATCTTCGCCGTCAAGGCTCGGGCTCGGGATCGTGAGTATTATATAACTCAGAATGAATGTTTCAGTTTTGCTTCTTTTCGCAGAATGAAGAGTGGACGTGCTAATTTATTAGTCTACGGTGACGGAGGACTCTGATTCTCTCAACAAATGTCAATGCAAATCCTTATCCTACTACAGTCGCTCAATAAATTTATTAAATTTCATTGTGAGGCTTGATTGAAGACCACGCAGTGGTCAGAATCATGATGGAAGTACGTAAATAATTACGATCAAACACGCGCCAGGGACTCCGAGCACGCTGTCAGAGCGTGATCAGTAGCGCAGCAGACGCCGTAGGCACGCACGAAAAAAGAGCGCGAACAACACAAGAAGAACGACGAAACGAGGAGCGCCGGACAGGCATCCATCACGCGAAGCACTTCGACTTGCGTCCGAACAAACTCGAGAATCAGATTTTCGGGTCCCACGAGATCCAATTCTTCACATGGGTTCGGCTCCGCGCAACTACACGCAAATCGGTCAGGGGCGATCGCGCGCAGTCGTAGAGGGTGTAATCGTATTGCGTTGCGTTGTGGCAGCGGATAACCTCTGCCTTTGTTACACCGTGCAAAACATTCACATTGTTGAAAGTTAGCAACCCGAACGGGGGCGCAAATGCGGAACGATGTCGTATGGGATGCTATTGACGTACGAGGGAACGCGCACAAAATCGATCTTCCTCGTTTTCGCACTTTGGCCTTCTTCCTTTTCCCAAGCCGTATTTCGTAGCCTCTTTGTGGAGCGTGAGTCCGCCGCACCGTTCCCTTCGAGTGCGTGTGACAGGAACTCCGCGTTGAAAGTCACTGGGCCTCCTCGTCCTCGGGCGGCTTCAGAAGTAGTCCCCCCCAGGGAGAAAACCTGACCCGGGTCCGCCTTGATCTCCGCATCGTCGCTACGGCCCTCCTCAGACACAATTGCTCTCCTCAAATCGAGTAGCGTTTCCATTTTGCTGACGCATTCGAAGAGACGGTTCGGAAATTTTTGGCGGAAGTACTCGTCGCGCAGACACAGATTCACACACTCAATGAAATGCCGCTGCAGTCTCGAGAGAAGGTCGGAATTCTTCATCGCTCTCCAGATCTCGTCCACGTTCGGGCCCAAGCTCGGGTAAAGCAGGGTGCTATCCGAGATGTGGTCGCGGAGAGCCGCGGTGACACTGCGAGGTTTTCTGTTTGGTTTGCAGCTGGTAGTTGGTTGGCCTGCATCCTTCACGTGCGGCTCTGGGTGTAGTTGCACCTCCTCTGCCGCGCGAGTGCCCCCGCCGGCCCCTCGCGGCGATCTGTCCGGGCGAAACAGGGCGGCAGAATCACGGTGCTCTTTCGCATGGTCGTGGGTCGTCTCTTCTGAACTTGTGCCAGACGAGTCGTTCCTGTGTGCAGCAACCGGAGAGGACGGAGCACAAGAGGACGTCGTTGAAGTGGTGGAGCACGTCGCTTCCAGTCCGGCTCGAGCACCCTCGCGATCATTCCGGCATGGCAGAAGCGCTTCGGCCACGACATTCAGGTAGCCCGGATACTCGGTTTTCCAACAGTCCAGCGCCTCCTGCAGCCAGTCGCGCACCTCCACCGGGCCCGTTTCTGTTGGTGGCGGCTTCGAGCTTCCGCTGCGGGTGCTTCTCATCATCTGCCCCTGGCTGTCCCGGTTTTCCGGCCTCGGCTCCACCGCCTCTTCTGCGTAATCCAACGCGTCCAGCCACCTGTCGGCCACTGCAGTCAGTCGGTCCACCATGTCCTGCTTCACCTCTTCCAGCTCCTTTTCCGGCATCCCCATTTCGTGGTACCGCTCCATCAGGCCCGTGGTTTCGAAACCCCTCCACTTGGTGCTCTGACTTAGGAAGTGCGCCACATGAGATCGGTTCAGCGTCACGATGCTCTCATAGGCGCACACGTTCATTTGTTCCGTTCCCACCGACAGCGTCACGTGCGGGACGCCGCCGGTGAAGTAGAACACGTCGCCGGGGCGGATCAGGCAGACGGCAGCGGCCCTGTTCAGCAGCGAAAGCTCGAGGGGAGGCAGCTCTAGGGATGTCGGGGTCGACGATGGTGCAGAAGTTGTCCCGCTTCCCCGATTTCCCGGCAGGAAAAGGCAGTCCGAGACCTGCGACAGCAGCTCGCTCGTTTCCCACACGGGCCAGGCGGCCAGCAGCTTGTGCCCCGTCCAGTTTTTGCCCACGTTCTGCCACAGGATCTGGTCGATGTGCAGCGCCTTGCCGGACAAATGGCCCCCCAGGAACACCCCCTCGTCGTACCGGTCCCAGTACAGGGAGTACTCGCCGTACTCTGCGCACACGTCCCGCATGTCCCGCTGCAGCGCCGTCTTCACCCTCTCCTTCGGCTGCAGGGGGTGCCGGCGCTCGTCCCGCTGCCGCAGCTCCGTGAGGTACAGGTCGCCGGCCCGCACCGTTTTCGACGAAAGCAACTCCTCCACCCGGTCGATCTGCGCGGGCAGGTCCTTCTCGCGCGAAATCTCCTTCTGGTAGTGCAGCAGGTACTTATTGTTGGCGTCTTTATTTTCCGCTCCCGCGTCGGGGTGTCCGCGTGGAGCTTGATGTTGTAGTTCTGGAGGCCGCTCGAGCGGCCGAGGCGG
>RXOD01005329.1:0-14735 GCA_005223375.1 Amoebophrya sp. AT5.2 | reverse complement strand
CGCTCTCTCGATCTATGCGAAGGGCCTGGAGGCTTTAAGTTAAAAGGTCACTCCAAGTGGATTCCCGCTTGCTGCTAGTGCTGCTCTACCCTTATAACCCGATCGATCCGCGGTCTAGTCTCTAGGATCCTGATGCTGATCGTGATCTCTCCGGCCCAAATTGGTCTTCTCTAGAGGTGGGGGGGCAGAACGACACCGGCTGTTCAATCTCCTCCTCCTGCTGCAGGAGAAGGTCGGGGCGCGGAGGCACGACAAAACCAAACCACGACCCTGACTCACTAGTATTTTTTTGTCTCTCTAAGACCAGCGCGGCGGCGGACTGCTGAACCGCATTGTGTACTACGACTGGCAGGGGATCTCGGACTCCGCCGACGAATGCGCGTCGTTGATGGAGTGCGCCACGCTGGCGGGCTTCCAGGCGAACACGATCATGCTGCGCCACCACGGCGCGCTGGTGCTCGGAGGCAACGTGCGGGAAGCCTTCGTGAATTATTTTTATTTGGAACGTGTGTGTGAGACGTTTCTGAAAACGGCGGGACTGGGGCTGGCTGGGGCTGGCGGAGAGGAAGGCGGTGTTGGGGGGAGCCTGGGAAAGGTGGCGATGCCAGACGAGAAGGTGGCGCGGGAGTCAGCGAAATTCTTCGACTGGCCGCAATACAAGCCGGGAAACCGGGAGTGGGCGGCGTTGTCCGAACTGATCGAAAAACGAGGGCTGTGACCGATTCATTTAGTACTTTGTTTTTGAGAGGGCAGCAGCTTTGATGATTTTTTGAACGATTTTGGATACGCGGAGCTACCAGAAGTCATGAGCTATCAATCAACTTCAACCTATCTTCATCGTGTACCAGCAAGGAAGTAGTTGAGAAGCACACGCGCTCGTGCTCTCCTACGGTCATTTTATATCGCTTCTACGGCTACGTTTACGTGTTTGTATCTTCCAAGAGGACATTGTTCTTGCATATGTATACGAGATAGCATTCCGTTCACAGATGCATGATCTGCTTTTCTACCGTAGCTGCTAGTCTTTACTTTTACGCTTCATATTGATTTCGTTTCACTTTCACGCCCTCTTTGTCTGACTTTTTGTATCGAAGAACCACTCTGGCCGTCCTGAACATCGTGATCCTCTGCCCGCTCACGAAGCTTAGCTGATCGTAGCTGAGCTGCGACTCTTCGTTTTACCTTGCGAGCGTGCGCTACGTCTACGCACTATAACTTGCTTGTCCGGCCTCCCTACGCCTGACGGCATGTCTACTTACGTAACTATAACAGTTTTGATTCCCGTGTATCGGTTCTGCATTACGAATATTACCTCAGTGCCGAAAATTACCGCAGTAGTACACAGACAGACATCCAGCTGCTCGCGCATGAGCAGAGTGTTTATACACTCGTCCTGTTCTTTAGGCGCCGAAGTGACCCCATCGGTGTTGTCTCACCGTCTCTCTTGTTGCGTCCAACGGCGATTTCAACCATCCCGACGAAGAGATTCGTGCTACCTCGGTGTGCTGCGATACGGGCCTGAAAGAGCTTGATTGTTATCGGTTGCTTCAGGAAGATATCATCGGTCACTGTGCGAAACACTATCTCACAGCGCGCTGTCGGAGTCGGTGAAGATGAGTACGACGTGCATATGCGTTTGTGCCGTGCGTAAGTGACTGTCTCATGCCCGGAGTTCAATCTGTCGTGCTTGTTTCACTCTCAGGACACCACTTTTGTCAACAACCACGACCGTGCCCAGCACTGCGAGGCGCGGTAAGATGTACGTAGTAGTGTTACCGTTCTTACCCATGTGAAATGTTGTATCGTATAGTTACACTCGTACCCGAAACGAGATGATGATGAAGATGAACACACCAATTGAAGACTCGTGCACTATCGTGCTTCTGTAAGAATACAAACATAGGGATAGCTTCGCCGTTCTTCGGCTTTCCTTGTCGGGCATGTACGACGAGCTTTCTTGGTTGTCGCCGAGTGAGTGGCGTGCGTTCGTGCAGTTCGCGGACGATGGAGGTAGACGCGATAGAATGGCAACAACACCCTCACCTGCGGAGAAGTACAGGTACAACACCCTCACCCGCGATAGAATGGACACCAATCCCCCTGCCCGCCAACGCCATGATCAACAAGATCCCCATGCGGCCCGTCTGAGCACTCTGCTGCACTTTGGGCAGACGGACCGGCACCTGGAGGCCGCGGTGTTCGCGTCGGAGAAGCGCGTGGACTTCAGCGGAACCAGTGCGATGTCGTTGGCGGAGCTGTCGGAGGGCGTCGTGAATTAAGGGTTGAATAAATTCAGGTTCAGGTGGTCCAGGGTTAGGTTTGCTGAGAGTGCCTCTTCTTGCTGTAGCTCTCCCCTTCAGGGACTAGTATCAACAGTGTTGGGGTTCTGCTCTGAGTCTGGCGGATTCGTAGAGTATGTCCCCCGCCGAGAAGCCTGCGGCTTCTTGTGTGTGCTTCCCACCCCAGCATACCGCACAGACATAGGAAGCCAGTACCAGCAAGCGCCCTGCTATTGGTGTAGGTTTATTCGGAACAGGAACAAGAAGTGCGGCGTGATGGACCCTTCGCAGCCGGCTATCGCTGGGCGACGGCCATGGCTGATCCGAGGAAGGGAGATCCGACAACGGCTAAACCTTTTTTTTTTTTCTCGCGTGTGTTCGCGTCGGAGAAGCGCGTGGACATCAGCGGAACCAGTGCGATGTCGTTCTAAACCTGGATTTTTTCAACCTCTAAGTGAAGCGCATCAGTGCCCGAAACGTCCACAGCGACTTGGTGCTGCCCGTGGTGCAGATGATGAGCAAGGGCCTAGGGGGCGAACACCTGAACTTCTCGCTGGACCCGATGTCTTCGCCGGGGGATAAAGAGGGGGAGGGGCTGGTGTCCTCGAGTCTCACCCTGCGGGCGTTCCCGGAGACGATGACCTCGCGGGACGTTCTGCGGGAGGAGCAGCGCGGCGGCGTCTACAGTAGCGTCTACAGTAGCATGAACGGCTATCATCATAGCGGCGTCCTGGACATGAGGACGAAGAACAGCGTGTCGTCGGCGCTGGGCCTGATCCAGTACTGGCACCAGCCGAGTGCTGGGCGCGCGGTAGCGTTCAGCAGAGCGGAGGGGGCCGCGCGGAAACTGCTCCTTGAGTACCTGCAGGAGGTTATTGACGCGGAAAAGCGCCGCCCCGCCGAGATGGCGAAAGTGCTGGAGGCGGAGGAGGCAAAGTTCCTCTTCGACATGTGCGTCGCGGACGAGCGGGAGCACGTGGAGGCAATGCTGAAGCGGCCTATTAAATTGCCAGGCGGTCAGGTGCCGACTGGTCCGGGAAAGCGGACAAAGGCCGCCGCGGACGCAGGGAAGCACGGCCACAAAAAAAAGGAAAAAAAGGAAATGGAAAAGGAGCCGGATTACGATGCTGCGACAGTTTGTTAATGCATTTTATCTTGTTCATTGAGTTATTTTTTGTCTTTTTTGGCTGGCATTCACCATCACCTCTTCGGACCTTTCATAGGGACCGACAGCATTACTTCGCGGGCGGAAGTGGGCCACTTCAATCTTTCCGCCGGGCTGTGCGGGCACCGAATAGCTAGGGTCTGGGAGCCCCCGCCACGGCTATCCGCGTCGCCGTTCCGAGGCTAGCCCCAGGGTATGGCATCTACGGCTTCGGGGTGGAAGTACGGCTTCTTTTCCGTAGCTGGAGATCGACCGAGTAAAAGTGCCAAAGGGCAGCCGGCTGATCGTATTAATTCACCAGGCTCTAGCGTTTGAAGTTGACGGGAAGTTAAAAACGTTGGAGACGAACTTCAAGTATCTTACTATGCATTAATGCTACTCGTCTCTAAGCTGTGGTGAAAGAGAAAAAGGTGCTGCACCCGGATGAGCTGGCCAAGATGACACGCCAGATTGCCACTGTGTACGAGGGGCAGTATCGCGAGGCGCACTACGGGGCGTCTCCGACGAAGGAGGAAACCGAGCAGTTCATTCGTCGCACGCTGCGCGAGAGGGGTATCGACTACGAAAACAGCTTGCGGGACGACGAACTGGAGCGGCAGGCGCAGAAGGAGCGGTTGCAGATGAAGCTGAAAGAAGCCGCAGACAGGGCGGCTGCGGCTGCCGCTTTTATTCAGCTCTCGCAGGAGCAAAAGTACGCGGAGCTGAAGGCAAAAATCATGACGCGCGCGGAGCGCATCGAGCAGATCCGGCAAGAAGTCACTGGAGCGCTAGGGCGACCGGGGATGAACCATCCGCTGCGGAAATCGGCTGCGAGTGCGAGCGTGGTTCAGGCCATCGACGAAATGGCCGGGCCAAGCAAGGAGGAGCTCTGCCCGGCTTCCGAGGACGGGACGTTGAAGCTTTTGTTCCTGAATGCAGAGGAGGATGAGGCGGGCCCGCCCCTGAACGGGTTTCTGAAAAATGCAGAGGAGGGCCCGCCCCACGACGGAGGTCCACGTGCACGAGGTTCTCCACACAGCACTCAGTCCGATCCGCCCGTTCCCCGGCCGCGAGCGGATCGGACAGAGCTGGAGCAACTGCGCGCGCAGGCGATTGCGCGCAAGCGCGTTGAGGTGGGGGAGCGGGAAGACCTGCGGGCGTTGCTGGCCGAACGACTGCGGCAGAGGTGCGAGGAGCTGGATTTTCTGTATGAGCACGAGGTCCGCCCGTACCAGTCGGAAAAACTGAGGCACCTGGCGAGGCGCGTGCAGCTGGAGGCGCAACTAGCCCTCGACGGGGAGTACCTGCGAGACTTGCACAAGGACGTGGTTTGCGAATTCGGACGGCACACGAAGGATTTTCTACGAAAGTACGAGGGGGACGTGGTGGATTTCGGGGACGTTGGCGAGCAGGACGAGGCTGAAGGTGGAGGCGCCGGGCAACGAGATCGAGGCAGGAGAGTCTGGGGCTCATCTTTGTTGATGATGGGAGGCGGCGTGGAGGAACAATTATCCGAGTCGACGGACGAGACAAGCGATGTGACCGCGCTCCTTAACGAGGAAGACGAGCATTGGCGGGAGGAATTGGAAGCGCAACTAGAGGATCAAGACTCCACAATCAATGATCGGGATGATATGATCGTGGTGGAGCAGGCAGACTACCACAAAAGAAGAAGAACTGCCAACGGAGACAAACTTCACCAATTGCTAAGCAGAGATCGCAGCTCGCTGACGCTCTGCAGCGGGCGGAACTCCTTGTCCCGTCGGCCCTGGCGGTTGGTGGATAACGTGTGGCGGAATACGGGGAGCGTGCTGCACAAGGTCCTCCAATGGGGCGCGGAGTACCGGTGGATTGATAAGATCCATTTGAGTGAGCACATGATGAACATTTTGAAGGATTGCCCCTTCCTCTTGAAAGGGAATGCGTTGAGCAGCAGTCCCCGGGCCGAACACCTCGGGCCCCAAATCCTTGCAGGCCTCCAGAAGAAGGGCCGGGCGGGGGGTCAACGTCCTCAAATTAATATTGCGTCGTCGAACTTCAACTTGAACACGAACAATCCCTACGAGGAAGACGAATACGTCGACGAGGCGACCCGGCTGAGGGAGTTTTTGAGCCGCGACATCGAGGCGGAAGAGGCCGCGCTCAACAGCAAGGCGGAAACCGCGATAGCGAGGCCTCAGCATAAAGGGGCGCACTTCTTCGACGGCTCTGCTTTCCAAAATGCCGCCAGCACGCACTTCGCAGTGCACATGGTGGGGGCCGACAACATGATCTTGAGCAGCACGGGCACGCCTCAACAGAGAACAAACACCGAGGTGGGAGAATTCGCTAGAGCTGGGGGGGCGCACGCGCACGCGCCTGCGCACCTCCAAGTGCAACCGCAAGAGGAAGCCGCCGTTTATGGTGCTTCGAGACAGCAGTTGACGGAGACTGCGGCTTCTCGTCTTGTGGAGCTGCTCGAGACGGTGACGCAAGGAGACAGCGTCACACTCGCGATGGTGCCGGAAGGGGGACATCAAGCTCAAGCAGCCGAGGGCGAAGCGGAGGCGGACGGCATGATTCGCCAGGAGGCGCGGCTGGAGGCCTTCCAGAGCTTCCTTCTGGAGGTGGAGCGGGAAATGGCGCGGGTCGCTTTGCTCGCGGGACCGGAGGCCGCGGTGGAGAGGATGCGCGCGGCGCTGGTTCCTCCGGATGGAGGCGGAGGTGGAGGCGGGGAGCGAGCTGCAGGCGAGCAGCAAGAGGAACCACGGCCACCACCGGAACCCCTTCCGGCTCCTGAAATTGTAGTAACTTCGGCTCAACCCCTCCCGGCTCCTGAAATTGTAGTAACTTCGGCTCCCGCCCCCAGCGAGGAAGAGGAACGCGATGTTGTACTCCATGCAGATGATCTCGTCAAGGGGCCCACGACGGGGGCACCTCGTGGTTCTTTCGTTCTCAAGGCTGCAAGAAGAGGACGAACACCGCGTCGGGATCTGCAGAAGCACGAACACCGCGTCGTGGAGAGCAGCAGAAGCACCAGCACCAGCCGCGTCAGAACCTCACTACGAGCCCGCGACGACGACGAGCCGCCAGCAATGTCAGCGTCGCGTCGTGTGTCCCTGCTCGGCGCAGGCGAGGCACACCGGCATAGGCAGCGTCCCCCGTCGCCGCTGGGGAAATCTGCTGCCTCCAAGACCCTCCGCCCGCCAGAGAGGGGTAGAACAATAGCTCACATCAATGCTGTTGATGTTCTACCTGCAGGTGATCGGATCACTTCAGGAGCGGACAACAGCAGCACTTCACCACCTGACGCCGCGCCGGCCGCGCGGCGCAAGACGCTGAAAAAGACTGCGCGAAATTTAGAAAGGAGGATCAGCGAAGCACTAGCTCTTAAAAGCTCGGGAGCCGCGGAAGCGCGGCCGACGTCGAATGTCCCGACGGACGGAAAGACGCCGAAGAGAAGGAAAACCGCGAGCGACGCCAATTATAAAGCGGAGGAATTATCCAGCATCTTGTCCGAGGTCGCGGAGATGCGCTGGGGCTCGCGAGGCGAGAAACTGCAATTGGGGGAAGGTGGAGAGCAACGTAGTTCTCAGAGCCGAGGCGACGAAGAAAGTGCGCCGAAGATGAGCCTTTCTGTCTCCCGCCACACCGTTCCTGCTTCAGGAACATCGTTCCCATT
Source organism: Amoebophrya sp. AT5.2 (assembly GCA_005223375.1). Lineage (NCBI taxonomy): Eukaryota > Dinophyceae > Syndiniales > Amoebophryaceae > Amoebophrya > Amoebophrya sp. AT5.2. Next base: position 7,651 of record RXOD01005329.1, on the reverse strand, counting down.
GTCTGGTGGATCCCTCGCGGCAGCAAGGGAGACTCCGAAAGGGAAGGACCGGATTATTTCGTCGAGGGCGTCGACGTCCCCTGCGTCGTCCCTGTACGATGGAGAGACGGGGAGAACGCCGGCGCCGACATACGGTGCCGACGTCGAAACCAAGGGGCCTTTGCCCAAATACAATACCGATGTAATGATCACAGACCGCTCGTTTAGATACAATGCCGATGAATTCGAGAAGGTGGAGCGCTCGTTTAGAAACAATGCCGAAAGCTCAAGCTTCATCTTCAACGAGCGTTCGCCCCGATACAGTGGCGAAAGCTTCAAGGAGCGTTCGCCCGGATACATTGGCGAACTCACGGAGCGTTCGCCGAGATACGGTGAAGCGGAAAAAAATGAAATCAAGGAGCCGGCGTGGAAAGAACAGCCACGGAGAGGGGTTCAAAGGGACATGAGGAGGAGACATACCACCCTGATGGCGTATGGGCAGTTTCCTGAAAACGTGGCGGACGCAGGAGGCCAACGCCCTGCAGCGGAGGGCGCAACGTTTTTCAGTTCCCTGAAAACGTTGCGCCCTGAAAAATGGGCCGACGAACAGAAATCGATCGGGCGATACCCCCAATTCCCCTGACTCTTACTTAAAGCAAGAAAGTAGAGACATAGGTACGTAACTAACTTTTTAGGCAGACGGAGACGCAGAAGGAGAGGGGAGAGGGAATCTAAAGAGTCAGCGCCGCAAGTTTTAACATCATCGTGCGCTGCAGTTTCGTATCCAATTCATCGCGTCGTGGGTGAGCTTCAACATGCCAGGTGTCGCAGTTTCAGCTTCTGATGTATTGAAAGTAGATGTTGCAATGATTGAAAAATGAATGGATCTACCTTATGTGATGAATGAAAGCGAATCTTCTAGGCCCGCCTAAGTTCGTCTTAGTACTCGTACTTGACGAGGACCAGGAGCAGGACTCATTTCGATGTTACAAGGCAGACGCGCTGGACACCCGTTCGAGGCATGGGCGCCGAGGGGAGCTTCAGCGATGTTCGTCGCTTGCGTCCCTCCATGTTCAGTTATATCGCCATCCCGCTTGTTGCACCCTTCTAGGTGGGCAAGTAAGCGATTATCAGAGACATCAAACTAGTCGTGGTTTTTCTGCTGGATCTGGCACGAGATCCGTCGAATATCAGCGTTCCTCTTCGACCCTTCGCTGCAAAGCTTTGCACGACAATCGTTCGCGTTTCACAAGAATAAAGCAATGATCTTGAATGTGAATCTTGTCAGCTGGAGCTGTCAGCCAATGCCAAGGTGGAAGTGTCAACCTCTAAGTTGTACAGGCCCAGTATCACAATCGTTATCTTCGTTTTATCGTTTTCTTTCAATTTCTAACAGCAAGCATCAGCCATTCATCTGGCCTCATTAATAATTTGGCAGGTCGCAGAATCCTGGCTAATAGTCTTCAAGTAGTGAGACTGTGACGAAGCGGCCTTAACCTTATCCATCGTATCTTCCTCTTCATCAGTCATGAAGCGGCAGCAGGAAGAGGACGAGGAGGAGAACGTGCGTCAGCTGAAGCAGCTGATCACGGAGAAGGTAAAACAGCGGCGGAAGCCGTTGCGCACCGTGACGCCGTCCTCGGCCGCAAGCGCAAGCGCAGCTGCGCTGGCTGCCGCCAACGCGACTACGAGCCGTGGTCTGGGCGTAGAGGTAGACGTAGACGTACAAGTACCGCTACCGATCAACAAGGCGCAGGGACCACAGGGGTCACCAGAGCACCAGTTCTTCCCGCCGCCAGGCGGAGAGGGCGCAGCAAGACGGGGAGACCTTCTTTCTTCCCGTCCCGGCCGCGCGGAGGATCTTCTCGAGGTGCCGCGCAACAGTGACGAGGCGCCGTCGCCTGTTGGGTCGTCTTCGTCTGGCTCGCCGCTGATGAACGGCGGCGCAATGTACCAAGAGGAAAATAGTGATCCACGGGCGGCAGGAGCCGAAACTGGGAAGAAGCGAAAAATGCGCCTCCGAGAAGTTGCGGAACAGGAGCCGTCGTGCGCTTCCGTTTCCGAAGAGCCGTCAGATGCGAGGGGGACCGACCGGGAAGCGATCCGGGGCACAATCCTGAACCAGAACGTGGTCCCCACACCGACCGCAGCGGAAACCGCGAAAGGAGCGGGGAGCTTCTCCTTCTTCGGGACAGAACAAGACAAGGGGCGAAGAAGAAGTACGGGAGGTAGTAGTCGTGGCAGGGAGGAGGACAGAAAGATGGAAGTGGATGTCGAAGAAACACCACGAGAACGCACCTCCTTGGTCGAAGGTCGTGCAGGTTCTGCGTTCGCTCCGGCATTTAAAGAAACTGCTGGCACGTCGACTGCGGCCGCGCCATTCCTCTTTCAGGCATCGGCAAGGGGAGTAGCGCAGGCAGCAAATGGTGCGTCAGGCAGTGCAGGCGGATCGTCCAGCAGTTCCAACTTCATTGCTTCCCTCGGCGCGCACACCGGCGGCTTTGCCGCACTTGCAAGCAAGCAGCCAGGGTCATCGGGCGACGGCAGGTCATTTTTCGGCTCATCTTCGATGTCTTCCGCTACTTTCGCAGGCGCTCCCGCTGCTTCTTCCTCTTCCTTCGCCTTTCCGTCGTCGTCCGGAGGGCCCGGAAATACGGCCACTGGTACAAGTGAAGGAGCAGCGCAGGGAGCGCCTGCAGGCGGTTTTTTCGCATTCAGCAAGCCAGGTGGCGCGCCGGCAGGTAGCAGTGCAGGTGGACAAGGAATTTTTGGCTTTCCTCCAGCGAGCAAAACCGCGTCCTCTGCAGTCGCAGTTGGATCCTCGTCGCAAATGACGTTCGCCAGCTTCGGTCAAAGCCACGAGCCAAGCAGAAAGCCTCTCGGCGGCGCGGGGATCGCGGTTGTACCTACGGGTTCGTCTCCGCCGCCTACGGGCAGCCCTTTTCCACCACCGCGGCATTCCGGCATGAGTACGTCTGGCAATAAAGACAACGCGATGTTGTTCGGGTCGTCGCCAGGTGCCCCCACGCCAGAGTTCGGCAGAGCATCTTCGTCGGCATCCCTACCAGAAGCAGAGACGGCGGCCGAACATCAAGGAGAAGATCTTCGGTCGTCCCCCGGGGGCGCCAGCACAGGGGGGACAGCAGGGACATCGCCTGCAAACGTGGTGCTGACAATGTCGCAGGCGATTGCGAAGGCGAAAGGGATCATGAAGAAGAAGCTGATGAAGACGGGCTGTCAAAGCAAGACGAGCTCGGGCCCAGGAGACGACGAAGAGGGCGGCACTGAAGCCGCAAAAAGCAAAGGGCGCGCCTACCTACTGTTCCAGGGCTCATGCAAAGCGTTCCAGCTGTGCAAGGTAGTATACAGAAGTTTCTTTCACAAGCGCAACACTTCGCGGATCAAACACCGACAGCTACCCTCGTCCCCTTTCTTTTGAAATATAGAAACGAAGCTAATCAAAAAATGATTATATTCGAATACGAACTACATCAGGAGGCCGGCGACAACGCTGAGCAGGAGGAAGTGGCCCGCTGGCGGCTGCGCACCGACGCGGGGCAGGTGCGCGTCTATCTTGACAAGGATACGGGATCTCTGAGCGTTTCGGTAAGAGTCCGGGGCACGTGGAAGTTCATTTTCGACACCCCAATTGTCTCCGCTGATAGCATCAAACCTGTTGGTGACAACTCGGTCTCGTTCCTGGGCACAACCACAGGATCAGCGGAAAATGAAGCTGATCAAACGAAAGGCACGGCCCAAGGCCAAGGCCACGCCGCCTTCTACCGATTAAACCTGCTCGGAGGCAACGACAGGCAAGCGTTTCTGGCGCTGCTTCAGGGGGTGTGCGCGGTGCTGTTGCCAGCTGGGAGTTCGTCTGCCGGCGGTGCAGCTGCTGGGGGCTTGTCGGCTGCGCCGGGCGCTGCAGGTGTGAAGGAAAATGGTGGGGGAGGGGGTACTTGATACCCTCGCTGCGAAGTAGAACGAAAGAATGGAGGATGCGCAAAGTTACCACGGGGGCGGCTATTGAAGTGGCTCCTCGACCACTTCGTCGTCTGAATTTGTTGAATGTGTGAATGAACAGCAAGGCGTCAACCTGCGTGAACCTCAATAAGTTTTTGCTTCCCCGGCGCAATGCGTTGAAAGATCTGACAGCTGTGTTCATTTTTTCAGCGGAGTAGCAGAGTGAAAAAGTAAAAGATAAAGATGACGTTCAAGTACAACACAGTGCCAGCACCCGAAGCGACTGTCAGTGTCGAGGGCACACCAGGGAGCGTTGCCGAGCCACGCAGCAGTGCGGGGACTGCTTCACGAACTCCGGCATATGATGGATGTTTACCCAAGTATCGTTACTTACTTTTGAATACCTAAAGTGTAGTCTTAGGTGTAGCTGCTCCACCCTAAGACGACGAGAATTGTTTAGCGGGCTATCAGGGAGGTCGCGAAACGATCTCTACCAATCGATCGCGGCGGCGGCACTGCTCGCCCCGGCGGTGCCAGCAGCCACGAGGCCGCCGAGGATGTTGACTGCAGGTTTCGCTTTCCTCTCCGGCGCGGCCGCCCTCCAGGTGCCGAGCGCCTCCAAGGCGCCTTCCTCCGCGGCCACTTACAGCAGCTTCATCAAGCAGCTCGAGAAGGTCCAGCAGGAGGCCGCGAGAAATAAGCTCGCCGCCGGCAGCGGCAAGGACGAGCAAGCTAACCAAGCTGTCGCGGCCCAGGAGCAGCCCTCCCTGTTCGCTTCGGAGGACCAGCTGACCCCTGCCTCCCTGCACGAGAAGGTCGTGGCCATTTGCGAGTCGGCGGTCCGGAAGAGCGAAAACACCCAGTGCAGCGACCTGGACTTGATCCACGAGTACATCTCCTCGCCGATCTATCACAGCTGCCTGGACGACTGGGAGGGCATCCACGGGCTGGCGTCCGAGTGCGAGAAGCAGCACGCGGAAATCCACTCCTCCTGCGGGAAGGCCTGTTTGTACAAGGGCCTGCGGCAGCTGGCGAGCAAGCACGGCGCGGTGAGCGAGCTGCTGAAATGGGGCGTGACGGATTTCAACCTCTGGAACCAGCTGGTAGTTTTGGCGCAGCCGTCCGCAGACGGGATCTCGGAAGAGGAACTGGCGGGGGTCTTCAAAAAGTGCGCGGACGGCGGAGACATGAGCATGATGCCAATCCCCCGAGTCCGACACATCTTCGGTTGCCTGGACGCCAACGCCGACGGCGCGCTGGACGGTGCGGAGCTGACCCAGCCGACGAAGTGCTTCCGGGGCTGCCTGGAGACGAAGGAGCCCGCGGGCCACCTGGAGAAGATCCCGGATGACGCGGACGTCACCGACGTTCTGTCGTTGTGGATTTCGGACGCACAGGGCGCGGCGCGCAAGTTCGACACGCTGCTTGCCGGATCGGGCCCCAACTGTTTGGATGGCTTGGACGGCCCGTGCGAGGGCTGCGAGAGCTACCACGTGGACTTCAACCCGATGGAAAAACGCGAGAAAGCAGAAACAGAGGCGGCGTGGGACGAAACCGGTACTAAAGCTATGCGCAGTACGGGGTAGCCAATGCTGTAGACGCGAAGAGGCTCAGAAACGTATATAAAAACGAAGTAGTCCAACCGCATATAAGACAAAGAATACAGTAGTGCTAGTGGATGTTTCACCACTTACACCTTCTTTCCTTCCACCGACCCCAGGCGATCTTCTGGAGGAGTGCGAGGGTTTCGAGGAGCGTTGCGAGCCTCATTTGTCGGGGGACTCCGAGGGCGCTTCGCCGGAGTGTTCCGACCCCTACCGTCGCCAGTACTGCATCGGCGTGCAGCGGCTCACGGAGTCCCACATGCAGGAGTGCGCGGCGTACTACGGGCAGTGCTGCAAGAACGCCAACGATTCCCCTTCTTTCCATTTGACGCAGTGCGAGCCGTGCAAATCGGGGGACGACCACTGCGAGCACGAGATGGTGGAGGCGGGGTCGGAGCAGGGCGGCTGCTTCGCCCCCGCGGCGGTCGGCTTCGACGCGGCGGGACGCCGCCAGCTCGACTACCAGCGGCTGGCGTTCTGCGCGGGGGTGTTCGAGCGGGCGCGGTACGACATGCTGGAGTCGGGCAAACTGCTGCCGAGCACGGACGCGACCACCATGCCGGATGATGTAGGCGGAAACGTGCACCCAGGCCTGCTGTTCCTGCAAAAAGATAAATCGGAGACGCAGGAGGAGAGGGCGGACAACCTGAGCGTGCTGGCGTTGATGGCGCCGATGGTGTCGATGCGCCAGGTCGCGGACCGATCCAAGGAAGTTGCGGAGGAAGATGCGGAGTTGGACAGTCTCGACGCGGACGAAAAGGACGTCGAAAACCACTTCGAGTTTCTCGCCCGGCAGGCGCCGCCCACCAGTGCGCCGGCTCCTGCGCAAGAAGGAGCAGTTCCCGGAACTTCCGCCCCGCTGCCGCCCGCAACCGGAACCGCCGCCGCGAAGCCTCTGCCGCTCGTTCCGTCCGGCGACTCCAACTCGCCCATGAACCTCTCCCCGCAGCAGCAGGCGGCGGAAAACGCCGCCCCGATCAACGTGCGGAAGGTCCGGGAAATGGAATTCCCCGCACACGACCCGGTGGCGATCCGGCCGCTGAACGCAGACCTGGCGCACGCGCCCGGCGCGGTCCCCCAGATGCAGGCCGGCGAGTACGATGCCACCGTGCACGACGACGTCATCCGCGAGCCACAGTGCCCGACCGAGACCTTTCGCGAAAAAACCACCGGGGAGCTGAAGGCTAGGCGAGGGAATTTGACCTTCAATTTGCATTTCTGTTTCTCTCGTTCCCGGAAACACTTTTCTTGGGGCGTTTGTTTGTACTGAGGGAGTGGCTTCCAGGATCAGGAGTGAAGCAGGTCTCCTCCGTCCGCAACACTTCAAACAGCTGGTACGTGCGGGGCTTAGCGCTTGCCGATTTAATCGGATTAGTCTGCGATAAAGTAGCACCCTCGTGCGGCTGTTGCTTTACGTGCAGCCACACTTCTCCCTGGTCCAGACGCTCGCGGGGGAAGATACAGATACCGTCTCTTTTTAGGAAATCCACGATCAGGGTCTGGCTCTGGAGTTGCCGCCTCCAACTACTCTCTTCGAGAAAGCCAACTTTTCGCACTCGTTTGAGATGACTCTCTCGGGAATATCTTCCGGCAAACAACGGAAAATGGGATTGATCTCGTTTCTAACTGGGTGGTTCGCAACGAGGAGTACTACAAGAAGTTCTGCGCGTGGATGGGCGAGGTGGCTCAGCCGAGCGCCGGGTGGGACCTGGGACACTTTGTGGACCCGGCGACGAAGACCTTCGCGGACAGGCAGTTCGTCCCCGACGGGACGTGCTCCGCGGAAATCGTGGTTTCCGGGGACGGGCGGAAGCTCGCGGCGGGAAGAAAACGCGCGGAATTCGACGACACCACCTACGCGAACTGCAAGCAGGCGCACAAAGTGTGCGCGGAGGCGGGGAACCTGCCAAACACGCCGAGCTGCGGGTACCTGGAGTCGGAGATCTGTGCGGGGTACAAGTTCCCGGCGCTGCCCGAGCCGCCCGTGGTGCCGGACGTGGACGTGAACCCGGCCGCAGGATCTTCTGAGCCCGAGCAAACGATTCCGGCCGCGCGGCCGAAAGCGGTAGCGGGCGCGATTCCGGCGGCGACGGGGGAGGCGGGGGAAT
>RXOD01005328.1:0-14745 GCA_005223375.1 Amoebophrya sp. AT5.2 | reverse complement strand
TCGTAGTTTGTGGAATCTCTCTCTTTCTCTCTCTGGTGCAACAAAAAAATATTTTTTTTAAATAAAAGTGACAAGACACCCAAAGAGGGGCAAAAGTAGAGAGAGGCTCCCCGTGAGCAGGCGCAGCGCGCCTATAAAGCATGGGCATCCTCTAAGACTCTCCGCGCGTCCGTGCTTCTCTACCGCATCCAGAAGCAGTAAGCCTGCTCTGCCGTCCCCGCTCACGTTGTTGCGCGGTGCGTCCTACTTCTCCAGGATAGAGGGCATGACAGCGGAGAAGTACATCGCGCGCGGCGATCTGTGCTGGTCGAATCAGTTCGGGGAGATGATGGCCTCCAACAAGGATGGGAGGGCGGGGGCGACAATTTAATAACAAAAACGCAGCAACAAGTGCGCTCCTTGTTCTTGCTCCGGCCTCCTACGGTCAGGCTTGCGGGCGGGGCTTGCGGTGTCGTGCGGAAGCGGTTGCATAAAACTTCTGGCGGCCTTGCGCGGGCAAGTTGGTAGAAGACTCACGAGCGAAAGACAGAGACTACGAATTATTTGAATTCGATGGCGAAGAGGAGGAGAGCGATTGCCTCCGGCGCGAGCAGCAGCGCCATGCTGGCACGAGCGGGATCGCTCCACCTTAGCCAGCGGCTTTCTCGCCGCGCGGGCATCGTCCGAGGAGCAGGAGACCGACACGGGCGGGAAGAAGTTGGAGCAGAAAAGGGGGGAGACGCGCAGAGGCAGACTCCGCGGGCTACGGCATGCATTCGGATGCAGCCAAAGCCGGCCCAGGCGTGTACAAGCACGAGCGAAAAAGCGGACGGATGGCGCCTGCTCACCGCGCTACCTTGAAGGGCGACGGATTCGGATTCGTACAAAAAGCGAGAAGAGCAGGGCTGCGCATCTCGATCGAAGAATCGCTGTAGCACATGCGCCAAGGGTTGAGGTCCTCTGGCAGGGGTAGGAGTGTAAAGGCTCAACAAATTCATCACACTCGTAGAAATTACTTGCAGTTGCAATGTCCAAGAGCATCCAACTTCGTGCGCGGCTGGTTCATGTCTTCGGTCGTGTATTCGGTCGGACGCTCTCGCTTGCGCACGGTGTTAGTCTTACTCAAAGAAGATGAGGGGTAGGAGTTGGCAGTCTGGAAGGATTGAAGTAAAAGCTTGGCGCTTCATCCAAGTAGAAGTAGAAGACAAAGTTTTGGATTGGCGCCGCGCCTCTGGAGCGAGCTGGCAGCCAGACTCAGACAGGAAATGGCTTTGGTTCTTTTATGATTGACGTTTGGTTCCTGTCGATGTCGAACTTGTAACCGGGCACACAGTGGCGCTGTCGTTTGGGTTTCCTTGTGATCAGCAGCAGCCTACCAGTGCCAAGGACGACTTAATATCAGCGGCGCTCAAGGTCGTTGGTAGTTTAGGGGGGCGCCCCTGTCTGGTGCCCTGGTTCTCTTTATAAAAGCAGGCCACACGCGGCAAGCTCAAGCGACACGACGACGCAGCGGACTGGCTCGAGCAGCGGCAGCGGACTGGCTCGAGCTGCGGAAAAACGACCTAAAAGAAGCCCCCCGGAAGATCCAAATATATGTCTCCCATCTGACACTCCACCACCTATAGATGCAGTCTTTCGCTCTTGTTCCCCTTACTTCTCTTTTTATTTGCTATAGTTCCTATGCTCTTCAGGTTCAGGCTTGTTTTTTGATCTTACAACACTAATATAAAAGGAACGCGAAATACGTAGTTCGAGTGTTACTTAGTACAGACTCAGACAGGGGTAGGGGTTTATGTTAGGGTACGTATGCCCGCTACTGGAACATACGACGTTCCGTGCCGCGGATTTCTACGCTCCTCAGCAAACAAATACCAACGAATAGCTCGTGGTCGTGCACGCGCACGTGCTGATAGGCCACTAGATCTAGTTAGAGCAAATCAAAAACCAGAGGACCCTCCTCCAAACTCGTTCCCACTCCCAGCAAAAGCAATTTCCCGGCTTTATTTCATACAATATGTTCGGTGCTTGCCTCACTCAGCCCCGCGGCGCTATCAGCTCGAGCTCCGCTATCCTCGCCGACGACTTCCTCGTCGGCCCGTGCACGACGGCGTGCGCTGCACCCGTGATCTCCAACTTCAATCGTCCACCCCGCGAGCATTTTCCGCAGGAGGGGCCGACCGAGGAAGAGCTTCGCGAGCTGCTCGCTGAGCTCTATTTCACGACGGTCTCGCTCGACCTGGTGCATCGCAAGCCGCCGAGGACCAGGACGCGGTCGCCGGATGATACTTCCGCTGCCGTGGAGGCGTTCGTGGACGAAAGCTTGAAATTCCTGCGTGAGTACGAGCGGATGCACTCGATTGTTCGAAGAGGGCACTCTAGTTCGTCGTCCTCGCACGCGCCGCCCCCGTCGACGTCAGGGACAATGACAAATGGCGGAGGTGGAGCAGGGAACGCGGATCCTGATGCAATGTCAAACCAAGATTTTCCGGGCGCGTTTTTTCCCGCACACAAGCTCCCGAAGCCCGGTCAGGCGAAGGTCGCGTCGCCAGGTACTCGAGGAAGCGGGACGAGAGCCTCTACCTTTTCAGCGACACCGGCGGCGAGTAGAACAAGTGCGAGCGGTCAAACATTATGCTCTACCTCATCTCCTTTGCGCACGCGGCATTTCGTGTCGTTCCTCACGTTGTTTCAGCACGCAGTGAAAAGGGACGTTCTGGACTTGAAGAAGCCGGCGAAGGAGCGCAAGTACCAAGACGTGTTCGACGGGGTAAACACGGGCGCGATCAACCAACAGCTGATAAAAGACATCCCCCGCGCCGAGTGGACAATCCAGGGCGAAGGGTTTTCTTTCACCAAATTTGCGTCCCTAGCATCGAATGCGTCTAGCGGGTCTCTTGCAACGACGGCGGCCGGCAGCAGCACGAGCACGACGACCCCAACGCCAACGTCCTCCGGGAATATTCCGCAATCGGGACCACGGGCCGGAGGAGTAGCCCTCGCCGTTGTTGGGGAAGTTCGCCCCACATCGAAAGACACGATCCGGAGCACAGATGCGCCATCAGTGCCGGGGGCAATGGCGTACTTCAGCAAATCGTCGAGCAGTGGATCTGGATCGGAGCAGGTTGAGCGAAGCGATAAACCGTCCCAGCAGCAGACGCAGGTTCACCAGCAGGTAGCGCACCTGCAAAAGGAGGAGAAGCTGAAGGAGAAGTTTCAGTCTTACTTCATCGAGAAGCTGGAGAGCTTTCTCCTCGATTTCAGCCGAAAACTGAAGCTCACCGAACAGAACACGACCTACCTGCTGAAGTGCATCTCCACACAGATGTGCCAGTGCGGATTAGCCAATCTCGACCGCGGGAGCTACGCGCGGAAGTACCTCGTGAGTGGCGCGAATCTGGACCAGCGCACGGTGTACTCGTTGTCCACCGACGAGGACGGGAAATCGCTGAAGTTGACGCTTCTCTGTGTAAAGACAAACTTCACGGACTACTACGACTACGAGACCCTGATGAAAGGCGTGGACGTTGGTGGCGGCGGTGCGGGCATGATTGCCAGCGCGTCGCTCGCGCCGGAGCCGCTGATCCCACGCAGAAGTAGCGATGCTGACCTTCGGGACGACGGGGGTCAAGCGCATTACGATATCGACCAGGAGCTCGAAATCGTCGTCCCGCCAAAAGTGAGGGCCTCGAAGGGCACCACCTTTTCCAATGGCATCGGTTCGGGGAACGGGAACAGTGAACGTGAACAGCACGATGCTCCAGGAGGTGCCAGCGGTATGATGCTGCGGAACAACTACCCAACAGCTGCGGGTGGTCGGTCCTCGTCCTCGATAAACGCCGACGGGGACGGTTTGGCGCAACCGACCGCGGCGTGCTCCCCGGACGAGATCGTAATATCACCGCTGGACCTCGCGAACAGCGGCGCGAAGGGCCTCGCTGCAGCGCTGTCCCCAACAGACACGATTCCGGCTGAGGAGGACGATGCCGGGATCATCTCGGCGGCCCCGTACTTGCCACCAAGAGTCCAACAAGATCGCAGCGTGCGGCGAACGGTGGGTCTCGAGATGCTGGAGAGGACCGGTTCGGGTCCAACGTCTTTCCCCGCTCCCCCCAGCTCTGCCACGAGCCACTTGAGCTACCATCCGCTGTTCTGCAACCCGCCGCAGCGGAGCTCCGCAGCACGTGGAGGTACTATGAACCAGACAGGACGGCACGAAAATAGCAACACCATCATCGTCGACGACGGGCACGGGAGTCTTAACAACCACGGTGCCAGCGCGCAGTTGCGATCAGTGTCCTCCAGCGTCTTTAGTTCTGTATCCGCAGCCACCAGTTCGATTATCCGAAACACAAACTACGGCGGCAGCGCGAGTGCGACGGCGCAAGGCGACGACCATGAGCGGCCGTTGCGGTGCAAGGCTGGGAGCTACCTGTACCAGTATGCCACGCTGCGTTTCACGCCGCTTGTGGGGGAAGAAGTGGGCCTGGACGTGCGGGTCGTCGATGGACTGGACGAAGTTAACCTCATTCCAGAGTGAAGATGTCCTCAGAGCGATAATCATGGTCATGGTGCTTCATGCATCGTTAGCTTCCATCTTGATCTGCTTCTTTCCGGCATGCTGATTCTGGTCAACAATTTCGTGCGAGCTGTGTGCTAGTTCGTCATCAATCCATGATGTTCGTTGATGTTCACCATCCCTGCTGCGAGTAGCGCTGTGTATCCGAAGGTTTTCGTGAAAGATCTTCAAGCACAAGATTGTATAAATTTAATTGTAGCTTCGGGAATGGACGACCAGGACCTTGCGTTTCAGCCTGAAACGCAAGGTCCTCCATTCCCGAAGCTGCTTCTTCGTTTCGTGGTAGACGTGATAGAGTCGAGAAATCGTTTGCGGCTCGACTTAGATAGGTGATACGGTAGCCCACCTTCATCGCATGCCTACTTCTACGTGTTCGAGTTCGAGACTATCGCGATACTTAATTCTGTGCGCCGGGCTCTCCAACGGCAAGGAAACAAGTACTGTGTCGGGTCTCGATTTTCGGATGTCTGAGGTAAAAAAAATGGAGAGCGGACGATCGGGCGAATTGACTACTTCGACGTCGACCTCGCCGGCTGACATCCCCTCGTGGGTATCTCCGTTTGTGACTTGTGGTGGCGCTCGCGTACGAAGGAGTCGGAGGAGTCACGACAAAGACAAACCAGAACAGTTCAAAGTGGAAGAAAATGCCGGCCCCAGATTCTGGTGCGCGGCACCTGACCACCACTGCCGCGTCGCTCCACATGGCGCAACGGCGGCACTACGCCGACATGAACTTCCAGGCCTCGAAGTCGCCGGCATCTACGTACCGCCTCTCAGCAGCTGCGCGACATAGGGCGGACTCTGCGGCCCGCCACTCGCCGATGAACAAGAATTCCATGATTGCAAACGCGGCAGAAGAGGATGACCATGAAGGAGAACATGGAGACCACGACGGTCCCCCCGGCCTCCCCGCCCTGCTGGAGGCCCGGCACTCCGGTCCGCGCATGAACGACTACTCCGACGTGCTCACCGGCTTGACCGGGTCGCAGGGGTCGATTTCACTGGTCACAGCCCTGCTCGCGGGCTTCAACTTCGCCGGGTTGTCCGGCGTCTCCCGGGAAGAATACGAGCAGGCGCCGGCATGGGCGGCCTTCGTCTTCCCCGTGGTTACGGGTATTTCGATCGCGTTGTCGCTGTACACCTCTATCTGCTGCGCGATTCTGGAACAACAAGGCCGCATCGCCAAAGCGCTGGCGGTGGCGCGCGGAGAACACACAATGGCCAGGGAGAAATACGAAAAAGCGCTGGAGGAGTGGTGCGGCTTTGCTGGGTTGTCGTTGTTTTTGTCCCAAACCCTGAAGATCGCTTTTCCAATGATGGCGGTCGACGTGAGCGATCACTGACGCGCAAAAAACATTATTCAGTTTCAGCGTAATCTGATCACTTTCACTCCATGCATTCTCTTTCACTACATAAAAAGACACGCACACGGACGACACGCCCTGGGTCATTCCACTCTTGCAGGTACGGGGAGTTCAAGTTTCGTACCTGGCGCACGAACCTCGTTTGGATGTTCATGTACGGTTCGCCGTCGTTCGCGCTCTCCATCGGCTTGATGTGCCTGATCAAGATGCCCCGCTTACAGGGGTACCTTTGTCTGTGCGTTTTTGCCGGCCTGGGCGTGGCGCTGCTGACGACCTTGCTCTGGCTGAACCGCCCGTTCCGGAGCAAAGTCCTGTGCATCGCAAACGCGAAGACGCACGCGGCCCCGAGGGTCAGCAACATGTCAGACGAGGTGCTGGCCCTGGAAGTGCTGGAGGCGGAAAGAAGAAAGAGCGATCTGGTATTCATCGGCACGGAGCAGCAGGACGAGGGGGTGGGAAAGAATTACGATTTGGACGTGGAAGGAGTCGGCGATCGTGATCGAGGTCGTGACGGAGACAGACACGTAGTGCAGCTCCCCCGAACAGGTGGGGGATTGGCGGTTCATCACGCGGAGGTTCACAACGATATGGAAGTGAGGTCCACGTGACGGGCGGAACTGCTCACCTAACAAGTCGGAAGAGAAGATGTAATGGGGGCTACTTTACAATTCATTCTGAGAGAGTATCACCGGCAGCGGCACGTTGTATAAACTTATAAACATCAATGAATAGACATGTCTCCCTTTGGTATTTTGCAGGTGTATTTCTATAAATATACGTAAGGTCCGAAACCCCGCGACATATACGTAAGGTCCGCACTTCATCTGCAGCTTCTTTTTAAGTACAGGTACAACTACACTTGACCGAATGAACAAGGAAAAAACAAATTATTTCTGTCGCAGTCGTGGTCGCACATGCATAAGACAAGAAATGCAACGAGGAGTCGAAGATAACTCGAAGCTCAGCGCTGTACTCAGTAGAGACCGCTGGTATGCGTCCATGATCGTATGGACAAGAGCCTTCCAGTTCCAGTCACAGTCTGGAATCGTCTTGTAAGTATGTTTGCGCTTGCGGTGGCGTCTTCGGCCTCTCAGCTCGAAGAAGGAGCGGGGAGAATACCAGGAGCAGGACGAGCAGGGAGGAGGAGGACCACGGAAATAGTCCGATACGATTTCGATATACAAAAAAGTGTACTTTTGATTATGTTTAAAGTCAGGCTTTCATCTATTCCCGCAGTGAGTTGTACTCGTGGATGTGCGCCAGCAGAGTACTATCGGCACCGGCAGAGCAGTTGTGACGATGACGTAGAAGAGCCTATAATGCGCGCATCATGTCAGTCGTACCCGTTCAAGCCGCAGGGGGGCGGGCGCCGCTGGCTCTATCCACCGGTAGCGGGCACCACTGGTGGGATGATCCCGGTCCGTGTCCAAAGCCTCAGGAGACGTCATGGAACCATGGCGTTGGGCGCTTCTTTCTGTGGCAGTTCCAGCCGATGCTAGTGGGTCTCGCTGTGCATCTCACTTGGGTGGCCTTTAAATCCTTCCAGTTTGCCGGCCCCGCTTGCCTCTACACATCGGACTCGATTCTCGGCGTCATCCGAGCGAGCGATTATCCGGAACAGTGGGCGGCGTGTCAGCCGCTTCTGTCGAGCGCGGATTGTGAACGCATCGGCGGCAGCAGGGGTTGCGCGTGGAACGAGGAACGGGGCATCTGCGACGTGAAGCAACTTGCTAAAAGCGTTGACTTCGTGTTCCTCGCGCCGCGCTTGTCGCACTACATGGTGACGGATGTGGTTTACCTCTACATTTTTGTATTTGCATTAATGATCTGGGTCACTTACTACGTGCTCTTTCGTGTATGGAGCTACACCTCGCACCTCGGCGTAGTAAGCTGGCTCGCTGTGCTAACAGTGTGGCTCTATTCTCTGTTGTGCCGGGGATCCTACGGTCTTTACAAAGGTCAAGCACCGTTAACGACACCGGGCCAAATATGCCCAAAATATAGTCTGAATTATGGCCCAAGCGTGGGCTTCTCAGAGTAGTTGCAGCGTCGGCTTGTTGCGCTCGATCTTAGTGCAGTGGCAAGGAAGCAGCATCGATATCGAACTGCGTGACATCCGGGATAGTAGAGAGAAAGCATATCGCGATTGCCGGACACGACCCATCGCGCAGTCTGAGATTGAGTCTGGGTCGTGGCCTTCTTTCTACCAAAAACGTAAATTGAAGCTGATTCATTGACCGCGGCCATCGCCTTAGCAGTGACTTAGCAGTGACTTCTGTCCATTGCCTAGTCTTTTTTATGTACTCCCCTATGTTCTTCGACTGTATTTGGACCCGTATTTGGGCCATATTTCGTGCCCGGTCGCTAACGGTAGAGATCTTGCTAAGGTTTTTCTCGCATTGTCCAACGGACGGGAGAGCTGCTCGTCTCAAGCGTAGCGCTCTTCCTTTTTCGGCCGCGGGCGGTCCCACCGAAGATCATGGCGAAACAGATTACGGCGAGTCTCGGGTATGTGGCCACCGCGTTTTCTTGCGCCATGTACACGGAAAGGATCTTCAAGCCGACAATAGTGGCACTGGACGCAAACAATGTCACGGGCTCCCGGAGATTTGCGATCGAACTCACTCTCACGTTGTTCTTCTTCTCCTTGGTGCTGCCAGTCGGAGTGCGCGCTGTATGAATAATATTCTATTGTTTGATTCTAGATCTAGTTATAGTACTAGTACCACTCTTTTTTTTAATTTGTTGCTTTGTTCTTGCACTGAGGTGAGCTGACTCCCTGCTGCACCGCTGCCCCTCCTGCACTGAGTCCATTCATCTTCGTTTTCGTTCGGAAACACATACACAACGAGTAGAAGGAACTACAACTGAAACTGTTCATAACTACATAAGTTAGTACACCACAGTGTTGCCGCTTGGTTAGAAGCCAGGCGTGGATTGCGATCAACTTTCGCGATCCGACGTCACGTCTCTCCGATGAACGCCGCTACGAGATCGACCAGTTTTTGCGCGTTTTCATCGACCACACAATGGACATGTTGCGCTACGCTTACGGCCGGGGAGTGCTCATGCGAGTTGCGCCGGTAACTGTTGCTGCAGTGGTCTTCAAGGATTTGCTCTACGATCTGGCGCACTTCACGGTGTGGTACCATCCCGACTGGTGCTGCTTTGTGATGAAGCTCGAGCAGAGCAAAGGAATAAAAGCGTCCGAGCTGCATGTACCACTCGGCTTTCGCATTTTTGCGAAGATCGTCACGTTCAACCGAAAAGTTTTCCGGAACGAATTGACGATCGGGATCGGCTACCACTATCACTTCGATTGTGCGGCTAGGACGCAAGCTCTGTCGAAGTCCGCGGTCACAAAGATAGCAGAAGCTCCGTTCAAATCCTGCAGGCGACGAGGCGCGGGCGGCCACCGTAAAAAGCAAAACGAATTCGATCCCACGCACGATTTGCAGCCGAGAAGCGGCATTGGTAAAAGCAAAGACGCCTTCATGGCCACGACCCACAACCGTGTGTTTCAGTTCGCCAACCACCGAATAACGGCGCTCAACATTCCGAGGTTGGAACCTTTTTCGAAGCGGAATGGCAACAACATCAAGGCGCAACAACACGACTACCCAGTCCGGACAGAAGACATCGAAGCGGTTTTGCTTGACCTTCTCATTCTTAAGGCTTCTCTTTTTGTCGACGAACGTGATCGTTCTCTTGCACCAGATTGAGGAAAATAAAAGGGCGGCAGCTCTTGCTGGTCATGCAGCATCACCACCAGCAAGTACTCGAACGTCGATATTTCTGCAAATAAAAGTATCCAGCCATAGACATAGTCATTAGCGACCTGCACGCGCACAGCCATACGATACATAGTGAGGATCACACGCTTCACGGGGACGCTGACGCAAAAATTAAAATACATGATCATCGGGGGAGAGGCTTCTCATTGTTAGTTTTGATGATCAACGATCTGACCTAAGATGGACGACACGCTGATGGCTCAGAACCAACGCGCACCTTGCTTTCATTCGATCAGGATGGGTCCCTTCTTGTAAACGTTTTCATCTCGATTCAGTACTTATTCGTACTTATTCCGAACGAACCTCCACAGGCTCGGCCGGTGCTTGAGTTTTTGCAGCAAGCGATTTTCTCACGGTTCCAGATACGGATGCAGGCACGGCTTTTCGCTGCGCTCGTTGCCGCAGTTTCTCCCCTGATCGCAATGCTGACTGGCGACGCTGAGTTCCTCCCTGGCTTTCCACGGGCAGAAGTTTCAACCCGTGCAAAAAATGTTATTCACCGCGACTACATTACGTACATTCTCATCTTCCTCATCACGGACGTCACTTCTTACCTCGGAGTTGTGTTTGGGTGCCACCTAAACAGGAAGGTTGCGCTGCGACCATGTTGCACGATGCTCGGCCTGGCGAAACAACAAATTGATCGCTGCAGCAGCACTATATACCGATGTTTGGCTGTGTGGGCGATTTTTTTTTCCTTCATCATGGTGCAGAGAAGATGGGACCCGTACGAGATGGCGGGTGTTGCGACGAGAACTGGGATACCAGAAGTGACGATCGACCACATTCGTGCAGCCTGCGAGGAAGATCCGTTTTAGAATCAGGCGCCTTATTTCGGATCATAATTATAATTTGCACGACTTGCAGTTGCGGCACTAGTACTTTGATGATGTTTACCTACGGACTAGTAGTTTATTATGAGTAAAGCCGGAGTAAGATGAAGATGATGAGGAATCACCTTAGCCTCGCAGTGACAAGGACGAAAAAACAAGGAAGATTGAAGTGAAGTTCTCGAACATCACGCACCAGACAGTAGACACCAAACAAGTGCTGGTGGACCTGGATACCGTTACTGTACTGATACTGAGCAGTTGTGCTACTACTTCGCAACGACCACACTGTAAGCGCGACGATCTGGCGAAATAATATGGCAGTGTTTCGCGGCCAGTGGAGTCCACGAACATCAAATGGGAGTGGCTGAGTAGCGATCCAGTGCGGAATAGACGACCCCCGCCAGGTCGTCGTCCCTTCGTCTAAGTACAACGTTCTCTAACCTTCGTGCGCCGACGAGCAGAACGCTCTCATCTGTTTCGATTTCGGTTCGTATTCGTTTCCCTTCCTAACAAAACTGCTGTTAGTGTGAAAGCGCATGCCCCGCAGGGCATGAAGTGGAAGTTGTAGCTGTGGCATTGATTGTACGCAGTTTCTATTTTGGGAGCGAGTTTGACTCCTCGAGTTCGAGGTGTACCGTAATTGGACGCCGGCGAAGGTAGTACATTCCAATTCCTGCTGCATTGCCACTGCAACTATCTGAGACCTACCACTCAATGTGTTAGGACGCGCAAGAACATCGAACTTCTCCTTGTTCGCTTTGTTTCAAAACAAACAAGCTAAGCCCCAACAAGAAGACAGAGGAACGCTAAATCGTCGCGATGTCGCCCCGGCCGTCCGCTCTCACTACTGCGCCTGTGCCTGCGGTGCCCACCCCCACAAATGGAGAAAGTCAGGCGCAGCAGCCCGCCGCGTCTCCGTCTCGATTCCGCACGGGCTTCATGATTGTGGTGTGGCTCTTCTTCGCTGTGAATCAGATCTGCGCGAATCGGCGCTTCACCCGCGTCCTCGGGACGGAGCCGTGGTTCAAGATTTCGCAGCCCACGCTGTCCGTCACGGGTTGTTTCTTGCTTTGTTGCGTGTCGACATTGGTAACCGACCGCTTCCGCCCACTTTTCCCGGACTTTCCTTCGTGTTTTTGGCTCTGCGGCAGAGGGACGCGACGAAAGGAGCGAAGCGCCGGCTGCAGGGGAGCTCCTGCTGGTGCTGACTACAGCAGCAACATCCTCGGAACGAGCGAAGAGGACAGCGAGCGCAAAACTGAAATCAAAAACGAGAATGGTACCATCATCATCAAGTCGGGAAGTAGCACGCCGAGGTTTCGAGTTCGACCGAGTGCAGGCGAAGGGGACGGGGACACAGAAAAAACGGACGTGGGGGCGGGCGATGGCGCATCTTCTGCGATTGAAATCGAAATGGCCAGCACGGTTTGCGGGTCCTCATCGTCGAGCTCCTCGGCCGCGGCCACGGAAGCGACAGCAGGAGACAGTAAGAACGGACCCAAGTCAAGTAACGTTTATGCCGAACAAAATGACGAGCGGGAAGAGGTTCCAGATCATCTGCTTTCTGAGGCCGGTGTCGACAACGGCCACAACAGTCTGACGGACGGCGACGGGGACGGAGACGACGGTGTTACTGAAGACCAGCACAGAGCCAGAGGCTGCAAGCAGAACAAACACGAGAATGCCACAACCACTAGTGGTCCTCGTGCGGCGTCCGCGTCTGGAATGCCTCAGTTCGTTGTGTGCGGGCGACGCGACGAAACACCACTTTCGCCACAAGAATCACGGATTGAACAGATTAAGAAGCCGCCACGACCACCACTGCCAGACACACGCTGGCGCGCCTTTCTGATTCCGGGAATCGCGCTTCCGTCCCTCCTCGCGACGCAGAAGAAGGCCCATCAGCTGAACCCAGGCAGCCCGTGGCGGATGGAGCCGCTGCTTCTGCTTTGGGTCTTTCTGTACGGTCAGTGGCTCAAATCCTGCTACACGTCGGCGAAGGCGAAAAGCAATAGCGCCGAAGGCTCCACCTCGTCGTCGTCATCGGAGGGGGATCAGGTTGACTCTAGGCGCAAGTCCAAGTCTCACGGAAGTGGCGCTCCTTGTTCGTCATCGTCCTCTTCATCGAGCTCAAGCGCAACGTCCTCCGGCGCCAACAGTTGTACGAAAAATGGACACGGTGGCAGTGGCATCAAAAATAACAGTGGGGGCCCAGCAGATGATGCTGATGATGATGAGCCAGACACCTCCGCAGCTGCGCGGAGGCGTGAGGCGGCGTTAGAACGCGACAAGCGCAAGCTCGAAACGGTCGGCGCCATGTTTGCCGACAAAGGAGACAGCGACTATGACTCCAACGACGAGAAAGCCAGGGTCCTCGAGGAGAAGGAACGCCGGCGGCGGAAAATGCGGCATCTACGCAGCTTGGCAGCCTATTCCGCCGACGACCTGCTACGCGAAAGTTTCCTGCCAGACTACGGAAGAGTATCAAAGCTCACCCCCGCTCCTCGGCAACGGCAGCTACACGTCGGACGAGATCAACCTGCTGGGACCGAACGGGAGCAGCGGCAGTCGAAGTTGGACGTTTTGAAGTCGGGCTTATCGAGACTTACGCGAAAAAGCGCTTCCGTACTGCAAGACCTGAAGCGCAGAAGCGGCAAGCTCGTAGGCGGAAATTTGGAAGAAGCGGACGCGGCCGATTTCAAAGCGTTCCGCGACGGTGGAGACAGTGGCACTGCGACTGGCGGGAGCAGGAAGGGAAAGGATGGAGACGCTGTCTTGTCTTCGCCTGGAGCGGTTCAAGTGGAGATGATCACGATGGAACATACAAAAAATCCGCGGAACCGTCACGTAGGAGAGCAGGGGCCGGAGCCTTCGATTTCGATTGCACCAAGAAGTAGCAACGCGAATGCAGAACCGCTTCTGCGTGGTCTCGACCTGACCAGGATGAAAACCAGCCTGCGCGAGAAGGGAATCACCTTCGACTCCGAAGCAGCAGAAAAATTGTACCTGGAGGAGGAGGAAAATCTAGAAAAAAACGATTACGACGTCCTCGGACGCAAGGGATGCAACTCTCGTCGTGGCGAGTTCCGAAGTGCGACGGCGTCCCAGGCTGCAAACAACAAGAAGACCCTCCGCGAGACGAAGCGACTTTCGATCGTCGCTTTGGCACTGACAATCGTGGGCGGATTTGCGTCAGGGTGGATACACCACGAATTCTCGATTTTTCATCCGGAAAACCACAAGAACAACGAAGAGTGGGTCCACGTGATCGAAAAGGCCCAAGCCAACGTCGAAGAGGCGAAGCGGGTACGGGACCAGGAAAGAGCAGAAAGACTGCGGCTGCGGAGAGAAAGGAGCGGCGGGGCCGTTGGCAATGGAAATGACGGGGCACGACCTGAGCGCGCCATCACCCGCGAAGACTTTGCGCCAGCAGCTGTTGCTCCTGTTGCTTCCGCGGGCAAAGCATCTTCTCCTTCACCAATTGTTCAAGATGAAGATATGGCTGATTCGCACAATGGCGAGGGCCATTTGAGCCGAAGTTTCGGCTCAGGCGCGTCCGGCTCCGGAGGTCAAGAAGCTGCTGGCAATGAAAGTCGAAAAAGGTCGGAACAGGGCGGAGGCGGGCATCCGAACCCAAATGCGGGAAGAACTTCCACGACGGTGTTGTCTCCCGATGAAGAGAGCAGCTCGGCCGCGGCAGACCTCTTCGATCGCAGCGGTTCTTTTGGCGACAGTCTCCCCTCGGATATCGGTGAGGAAACACGTCGGCACGTGAAGAGCGTGATGGCAAAGATTATGGACACGACGGATTCGCACGCGCTGGGACTTAACCTGCTCGGCGAAGGGCACGAGGGCACGGAGCACTCGACTTGGGAGCAGAGTGAGCAAAATACGGAAGATGGCGAAGACGGAGGTGGGCGGAGGGATGTTCATCATCTTCTTGGCAAGGGTATTACACCTGTTTTGGCGGTCGGTAGCAAAGGGAATGGCAGACTAGATGGTGGTGACGTCGAGGAACAAGGACAGGGTCTGCAAACCGAAACAAGCGGTACCGAAGAAGCTTCTGCGCGTGCGCACGATCAACGGACCACTCCCGAAACAGCGAAGATGCCGGCACCGCCGCCGCCGCCGCCAACTGGCAACGACCCACCGAAGTATGACGTCGGTGCAGACGAGGGGGCCTCCGGTACAGCGGCGGG